>APFE030374930.1:0-21723 GCA_000404065.3 Pinus taeda
AGAGACAGTCACCTGATCGGTACACTGGATACATGGCTCTTATGAGTAAGTGTGTTGTGACTGAGCCATCCTCTTTCGAGGAAGCTGTGGAGGATCCCGCATGGGTAGACGCCGTGGTGGAAGAGTATGATTCTATTGCCAGAAACAGTGCATGGGAGATTGTTCCTAGACCGGAAGGGAAAACAATGGTGGGTTCGAGATGGATCTACAAAGTTAAGTAGGCAGCTGACGGGAGTGTGGAGAAGTACAAGGTAAGATTCATTGCCCGAGGCTTTTCACAAATAGAGGGGATCGATTATGAGGAGACCTTTGCACCTGTCGCAAGGTATTCTTCCATACGAACGATTCTTGCTCTCTCAGCGTAGATGGGATGGCACATTCATTAGATGGATGTGAAGACTGCGTTCCTCAATGGAGTAATTGAGGAGGAGGTGTACATTGAGTAGCCCGAAAGCTTTGAGGTCTTCAGCAGTGAGTCGCATGTGTGCAGGCTCAAGAGAGCGCTGTATGGGTTGAAGCAAGCACCACGTGCTTGGTACACACGAATAGACAGCTATTTCACAGGACTGGGATTCTCCAAGAGCGAGGCGGATCCTAACCTATACCAGATTGTGGTGGAGGGTAAGTTGCTTATCATTGTACTGTATGTTGATGATTTGATTCTAACGGGTGATGAGCTGTTGATACCGTCATGCAAGAAGGATCTTGCTACAGAGTTTGAGATGAAGGACTTGGGCCTCCTTCACTATTTCCTAGGATTGGAAATATGGCAGCGCAGTGGTGGACTATTTGTTTCTCAGGGCAAGTATGCTCGGGAGATATTGGAGAAATTCAACATGCATGGCTGCAAGCCTGTTGATACTCCTCTTCCTGGAGGTTGGAGGAAGGAGGATGCCACTTCGCGAGAAGAAGTGGATGCCACTGTTTATCGACAGTTGGTGGGGTCGCTGATGTATTTGGTCAATACACGACCTGATATATGCTATGTAGTTAACCAGCTTTCACAAGCTATGGTTAAGCCTACCAAACTCTTCTGGAAGGCGGGCAAGCATGTATTGCGCTACTTGAGAGGCACATCGGGATATGGTTTGTGGTACAGACAGGAGGATGAGGTGAAGCTATGTGGCTTCACGGATGCAGATTGGGTAGGGAGCCCAACGAACAGAAAGAGCACATCAGGAGGGGTCTTCAGTATTGGATCGACAACAGTTTCTTGGTACAGCAGGAAACAGAGATCCGTGGCACTCAGTTCAGCGAAGGCTGAGTATATGGCAGCAAGTTTGGCTGCATGCGAGGCTATATGGATGAGGAAGATCCTAGTTGGTTTGTTCGGTTCTCATTTGGATCCTACTGTGATTTACTGTGATAACCAGAGTTTCATTAAACTCTCCGCTAATCCTGTATTTCATGATAGATCTAAACATATTGACATAGGGTACCATCATATCAGAGATTGTGTGCAGCGGAGGATCATGTTACTTTCGTACATTCCAATGGAGGATCAGGATGCTGATATTCTGATGAAGGCTCTCACCAGGAGCAAATTCGAGTACCACTGAGGCAGGATAGGGGTTGCTGATAATCCATATCTTCTCGAGAGGGAGTGTTGAGATTGCAACAAGATGATGGAGCTTAGTGAAAAGAGTCACCTTCACTAAGTCGGCCCGCAGGCTATTTTTTGCGCAAGTCTATTTTTAGACATATGGATCATGTCTATGGATTGCAGGTTGCTGTTTATGGATGATTGATCAAGTTGAGAAAATAGATGGACGTCTATTTTTGATGAAAGTGTGAGTGATCAAGTCTATTTTTAGACTGGCTGTCAAAAATAGAAAAGTCAAATATTATTATCTCACAATAATATTTGGACTATAAACTTTGTCTTATTCTCTTTTGGAGCACTTCAGTTTGAGCTACAGAGGTGGCACATGCAGCTGTCAGAAGGAAATATGCTTTTCTTATGAGTCAGTTGAGTTGTTGCATGCAAGACTTCAGTTAGAACTCAATCAGTTGAGTTTGGTGGAGTTGATTGTTGAGTTGATGGAGTTGTGTTCAGTTTAGCTTTGTTAAACTGGTTGTATTTAGTCTAACTGGAAAATAGACTAGAGATGAGTTGGGTGAATTAGTTATTAATTAATTCACAATTTATTAACTCATAATGCAACTATAGAATACATCAGTTAACTCAGTTGCATGTCAGTGCATGTTCAGTTCAGCAGGGACAGGTGTTAGAGGATCAGATTGCTATCAGTTGTGACTATAGTTGTGCATGATGATTTGCACAATCAATGGGATTGAGTATTTCCAATGAGGATTGCGTGGTATATCCAAGGGAAATATGAATTTGGATCATTCATTCATCAGTATTCTCTTGCAAGATTGCGTAGTGGAGGCAGGCAAGTAGTGGAAGAGATTTGGAGATCAGATTTGAGTTGTATTGTGTGTAACAGAGGTGGAGATACTTGTGAGAAGTATTATGCTATGTAATGTTACATGACTCAATCATTAATATATAGATAGTTTGGGTTTTTAGCGAGATTCTTTCCCCGGGATACATACTGTGTTAATGTGTGAATGCTCTTGATGTCTTATTGTTATTGATGCTGCTATATTGATGATCAACGTAGAGGATCTTATGTATTGTGTATGTTTTTCGCAATAGTACATGATCAGGATAATCTCCATTGAATATGTGTTAAATTATTCAAAATTTCTACAAGAATCTTGAGAAGATAATCTCCCTCTGACTAGGGATCTGCATCATTCATCTTGATTGATGTAAGTAACTTGTCGCTACTTGATTCATGCAAGAAAAAATTTGTTAGATCATAAACATGTGGTTATCAACATCATGACATCAATATTTCATTAAAGGTTAGAATCAAAGAAACAAATAGATGCAATATCATATCTCAAATATTATGAAAACAATAAAACTTTCTATCAAGTCAATACATCAAGTTAGGATATTCAGTTTAACCATGAACATAGTTAGTAAGATATCTAGTTATCAATATTACATTTATACTTCTCACATCAAGGTTATTAAGCTACTCGAGACCAATAAGATAAAGTTAGGTGATTCAATAAATATTTATCAAACAACAAGAGTGTCAATCACTCTTTCCATATGCTTCCATCATGCTTATCACAAGAATTACCAACAAAATCATGTATAGGAGTCAGTGAACTATCCTCCTATATGACATCCATCATGACAAGTATCACAAGTATCATTTTCTAGAGCCAAGGTGCTTTCCTTCTTAATAGGATCAAGATATACAATATATAGATCATAGATGTTAGCCAAACATCAATTGTACCAATGTATCAACATTAGATAGCCTTATAGAATTCAAGAAGATCAACAAAATTTAATTATAGGAGACATAGATCCAAGTCACTTTGATATAAATGTATGAGTAAAATAAGAAAGATATATTCTCATCATACCTTAGGGCTTACCGAGTTAATAGCTAAAACATACCATGCATACCTTGTGGTATTACCTGTGCATATTTTCATTAGTCATAGGCCTCTTGAAGCACTTTTTCATCTTTTCATTAAGTACCTCTTTGTCTCTTTCCATATCTGCATCTCAAAATTATCCTCAAGAAGGATCTACTCATCATATCTCATCAAGGAGGTTAGAAATATCCATATACTCAAATACATATGCAGGAAGTACAAGAAATAAATATAATCATTAGATCTAACAAGTAAGAAGCATCATTAGTCAAGAAATACTTATCTTCAATGAGAGGTGATCTTCTCCCTCTTGAACCAATATTTAAGAGCCATCGATGTCCATGGTCCATATATCAATGTTTCCTTCAAGTATTCAACCAAGTATTGTAGAGATCATTCCATCTAGGGCTTCATGTCTCATATCTTTTCCATAAACCAGGTCTCTCCAACCCTAACATCATCAAACCCTAATCATCAAGATGCTTAGGGTTATCTTCAAACCCTAGAATTATTTTAGGTCTCCACCATTCTCTTCATGCTTCCATCAAAGGTGTCATCATCTTAGTGACCTCCATGACTTTTCTTCAACCCAACTCTGGTACCATGTTAATTTTTCATAGGGTTAAATTGTTATTTGCTATGATAGTTGCATTTCATCATTAATACATTAAGTTCACCCCATATCATCATTACATTACCCAGATATACACCATTATACATCAGAATACGAAATAATATAGAAAGAAACAACATCACCATCATCATTAATGCAGCAGAATATAAAAGGAATAATAGAAGAAAACATGCACACATATAGAGACACCAGGATTGGTCCAAGACCAAGGAAAAACCCACTATGGGGAAAGACCTTGCAGATCCTCTTCTTCATATATCATCATCATGTGATGTAGTAAAGGAGAGTACAATGATCCATAACTTTTTCTATGCAGTAAAAAGATAATGATATCTATGAAAAAGATCAAATCATGATAGGAATCAAAATCCTCGGACTAATGGCTATAATGTGCTCTCATAAACTAATTTCAACTGTTGTATATTGTTGTCACTATGTTAAGCACTGATGAGCACTATTGTCACTGTAAATGAGCCTAATACTTATGTTTGCAATGGAAAATAGCAAATCAGATCTACAGATATACAAATATGTATAAAAGTAGAGAGAAACCTAGATCTACCAGATCGCTGAAGTCAACTGAAGCCAATATGTCAAACCTGAGATCTGAATTTTGGTTGCCCTCATCACAACTATTTGTGTGTGACCAAAACTCCTTGGTCACTCTCTTGGTCACTGTATGTGAGTGACTGTGTTTAAATGATCGCTCTCAAGGAGTCTTTATGCATTCAAATATGGTGCAATACACCTAAATCCAAGAGTCACTCCCTTACAGGTGTTTTGTGAGCGACTAATATGTCCCGGTTGCTCTCAGGACTACCTTGTGTGAGCAATTGGGGACCCTAACCTTTCGATCTGCCTTTGAAGCCATAGTCGCTCCCATAAGGCTTTGTGCCAGAGTCCAAGGGTCTATAGTCACTCTCGTATGCTTATGTGCTAGTGTCAAGGGACCAAAAGTCCATGTTCAATGCCAATGATCGAGATCCAGAAGACCCTAACTTAGAGCGAATCCTTCACCTGTGATTTCAGACCCTTGAGTGAAATCCTTTTGTCGAGCCTGAGTGAACCAAGACAAAATAGAAGAGAAGATGTATCCAAATGATCTTGAGGTCTCTTCCATTTATAGGATTTCCTGAGGGTTAACTTGGGGTTAATATTGAAACAAGAAGTTACTCATGTGGTTAGGGCTGACCCATTCCATAATACATGTATGAATAAAATAATTCATAACTCAACTTCCACTTAACCAAATTCGGTGATCTTTAGGTCAATTTTGGTCCTCTCAAAAAGAGGAATCCAATGAAATAATTATCTCAATCATTTGAGCCATCCAAGGTGGAATGTTACAACAGTTTCCAAAATTAACCCTCACCTCGACCTATAGGGAAAGATGCCCAAAAATTGGCCACTAAGATACCTTTGTCCCACGAGGGTAGTTGAGTATTTAGCTTGGTAATCAGTCACCATTAATGAGAAATATACAAGTCAAGTAGCCCAATATAGTACCACACACTTGGACCTAAGCTGAACCCACTTTAAATCGGGTCTCTAACATTCCCAGGTAGTTTTTTTTTGTGGGATGATGAAGGATTTGAAGCACCCTAAAAGCAAAACTATATGTTTCAAAAATGTAACATGACCATTGTGGCTTATGGGATTCTTACCCAAATGGTCCTAACTTGAACTATAATTTATTTTATGGCCCCTGTGAGTAAACTTAGTTTGTTCAGGTTATGGTTTATTTTAGGAGTCTTTCTTCACTTATGGTGTGAAACTGTAAGCAAAAATAAACTAAGTACAAGAGATCCTAAAACTAGATGTACTTTGTACAAAGCTTAGAGAATCTTAGTGTGTGGAGTGAAATGCATGTGCAAATGTCAAAGTGAACATACAAAATGTGTAAATATGTGGAGATGTGATGATCCTTTACAAAATCCCTACTTACATTAAGTTGTTATTATTCCTTGCATCAAAATAAATAATATGTGGATAGTGGGCCACTTACTTACTTCCTATTACATTGTGTGTGCCTAAAAGGGAGATGGAAAAACCAAGTTCTTTAAGAAAGCTTTTAGAGGCAAGCTTAGGATCTTTTGAAAGATGCAAGGGAGGCAGGGGCTACTCCCTTTCTTTAATAACACTTGATCCTAGTCCCAATACTAATGAAGTTTTTTTTTTCTTTAGTTAGTAAAAAATATGTCACGGATTATGTGCCACTTACTCCTTTGATAATTAAGCTATGTGACTTGTGAAAAATAGAAAAATAAATTAAAAAATATGGACTATGGCCACTTACTTTTCCTCTTAATTAAGCTGTGTGAAATGCAAAAAAATAAAAAATAAAGTAAATACTAAGTTAATACCCTACTAATAGTGATTAATAAAGCTTAAACAATCCAAACTAACTAGAAAATAATAATAATAATAATAATAATAATAATAAAATTGCAGAGGTGAAGGCAATTCACTAAAGCTTCCTATCACCCAAAAAATAAAAAGTACGATGACTTTTTGTGCTCTTGTGTAAACCACATGGGTTATCCTCTACACAAGCTTGCGAACTGCACCTCTATGTGATAAAATTTTTGTGACCAACCAAAAACATAAAAAATTAACTTTCTCGACTGAAAATAGGTCTAAGGGGACCTACAAAAATTAAAGAGAACTAACAAAGGCAAAATAGATTGGAAATGCAGAGGGAAAGGTCCTGCAAAAACAACTGTTAGATCAAAGAAAGGAAACTAGTGGAGTTGCCATATTGTAATGGTGTTTTTGTTTCTATGGAGTACCAAAGACACCTTCCTTGGAGTTGGTTGTTACATACAAGAAAAATATAAGAAAACAAAGATAAACCTAGATAAACAAAGCATTGAATGTAATGGAAACATTGAATATATAAATGTAAACTAAAAAATACACCAAATAACACATGAATAATTCTTAATGAAGCAAACACATAAAAAAAGTAATTGAAAAGGGCTTCATTTATTGATTGTTGAATGTAGAAGAGATATAATAGATGAATAAAAGACACATGGAGTGAATTGTTTGAGAAAAGGTGCTAAAAAATCCTCAACAAGGAAGTTCCTTTCCTCAATCTCCTTGCAATATTCTTTTCTCTCTCAAATAAGTATGAAGACCCTCTCAATGATGAAATCCTCTTCTCAATGAAATGCTCAATTTCCAGGGAGCAATTTTTCCAGCATAACAATGCTTTTCTTCTTCTTATTTTTTGGATCTCCTTTAAATTGTATTTATAGAGTTTATTGGACACTCCTCCTCCCCTTGGATCATCAATGGGGTTGTCCACCTCATAAATGAGATGAGAGCTACCATTTCCTTACCTTTAAGGCTTCTTGGGGCTCAAGGCTAGAATTTTTTAGCCCATCATGTCAGGATTTGGAGTGTTTCTCAAGCAAGTTCACAGCTCGACGTGCTCACTATATTTTTTGTGACTGCGTGACTATCTAAGAAATAGTCACGTGTCTGTTAATTTCCAATAATGGTGCACCCACATGGTTCAATGTTTTAACTTAAACCTTAGGAAAACTTTTGATTTTTGGTCTTCATGGTGCTTCAAGTTGAAAATTTCACCTTTGTATGTGTTGATCACTAACTTTGAGTGTCTTCTAATGCATACATATGAGTGTGCAATTTCACATGATAACAAATCCCATCCCTCTTTCACAATTGGATGGTGAGATATCTTGAGTTGGTACCAGGTGGAGTGGGCTAGAATCGCAATGAGAGTCATAGACCAGGGTACAACTAATGAGTCCCATCAATCGGTACATTTTGAAGATTAATATGCCATCCTCTAGCCTTAAAACTACCTTCTCTTTCATTAATTCACATATTTCATTATATTATGCTTAGTAAGAGGAGTAAAAGGCATTTGTCATAGTATGTGGTCTATTGTGGTTTAATTGCGGGAAAATGAAGCATTTTTAGACTATTACTATGCAGGGGCTCAATGGAGACAACTAGGAGAGAATCTAGGGGGTTTTCTCGCCTCCTAACTCCTAAACTCAACTTGGGATCACCACATCCTCTCCCACTAGTTTGAGTTCATTGGAAATTGCGTGACTCCTAGTCCAAGTGAAGATCAAGAAGGACAAGATCCACCATTTTCGAGATCAAGGAGGGAACCATTCATACTTTCAAGGGATCTTCTTTAGTCGCCCTTTTCTATAAACAAATTGGAGAAAAAGCTCATTAGGATTCAAACTTTTTGTTCAACTAGGTGTAGCTATTGATCTTCAAGCATTGACATTATTATTTTCAAGTTTTATACTATGATTCACATGTTATGATCTATTAATGTTTAATGTGTTGTTGGCTAATGAATGATGATTCAATAACTATGCAAAGAAAGGAAAATCATTAGGGGAATTTTGAGGTCTAAAATGGGCCTCCTAAGGAAATTATTAAATAATGGTGGAAAGTGGAAATAATAAAATAAGATTAGATTACATCATCAAATTTTAGAGGGAAAAAAGAAAAACTATTTTTTCAACTTGTATTTTCAACTTATCTCCCAATGGGTTTACTCAAATTTTGAGCATAAACACTCGTTGGATGCATAATTTTATTCCTCATCCAAGGATTACTGATGTTGCATACTTTTGATGGACCTCGCTACACAAAAATAAAAAATACATGAAAAACATGACTGCAATCACATTTTTTCATATATTTCTCAGTTTTCGTGTAGCAGGGTCCATCAAAGGTATGCAACATGGGTACTCCTTGGATGAGGAATTAAATTTTGCATCTAATGAGTACTCCTTTGCGAAATTTGAGTAAATCCTTAGGGAGATAAGATGAAAATATGAGTAGAAAAAGTAGTTTTATTATTTTATTATTTTTTAATCTTTTTACTTTTTTACTCCAAAAATGGTGAATCATCCCCCATGGTTAAAATCATCATATTAAATCCTATTGGTTTTTATAAAATTTATTTTCGTTGTACATTTTTCTTAGGAGGCCCATTTTAAACCTCAAAAATTCCCCTATTGTTTGTAGAAGTTGATCATAGAGGGCACCAAATTTATTAACCCTCCCCCCCTACCCCCACCCCCCAACCACAATATTCTACAAGGTTTATAACAAGAGGTATATCAGAAGCGGGCTATGATTGTAGCTTAATCGCTGGAAGAGTGGATCCAGGGAGTGTTTAGCAATTTTTATTTATTTTATTATATATATATATATATATTATATATTATTTATTTATTTTTACTTTTTACTTTTTATTTATTTTAATTTTTTAAGTTCTTTTTCTTTTTAAGTTTCTTTTTCAGTATGGATTCTCAAGGAGCGTCTCCACTCACATTTGGAAGCATGATTGTGAAGGATGTGGAGAGAAGTCTATCTCAACAAAGGTATTGCAATATGATGCTTTAATAAGATGCATAATTTATGAAAATCTTCACAATATAGAGCTAGAGAAGTTAATAAATCTGAAATATGCTAAAGAGATTTGGGAGATATTGGAGATCATGTTTTATGGTGATAGTAGCAGCAACAATGGAGATGTAGAGAAGAGAAGAAAAGTAAGAAAATGAAGGAAGGTTCAGCTGATCATGGGAAAAATCAGGAAATCAAGAATCATAAGGTATTGTAGCATGATATATCCAAAGATATAAATTTTAGTGAGTTCCTTTCGATTTATACTTTGGATGGTTCCAATTCTAGTATTATTGACTTGCCTAGTGAATCTGAGGATAATATTAATATTCTTAGAGTTGAGTATGATTTAGCCATGGATGTAATAAAGACATTATCTATTAAGGTTAGTAGATCAACAGTTGTATGTAGGGATCATGAGAAGCTTTTGCAGATCTTTGAAGAAAAGGAGAATGCACATAGAGAGGAGATCCTTAGCTTGAAGATTCAGTTGTAGGAGGCCAAGAGAATAGAGGATATATTGACCAATCAGCTAAGGGAGAGAGAAGGTAAAATTGGAGACTTGGAAGGTGAAGTGGTCTGCGTGAGCAAACAACGAGAGAAGAAAAATGTTCAACTGAAGCAAGATGAGAGAACCAAGGTATTGGTTAGTATGCTACAGAGCCAAAAATATCCCATGAGCACATCCGATCTTTTCTTTGGAGAGTCTAGATCACAACTAGGCAAGAGAAAAAACAAAGTACCAAAGAATCCTATAGCGAAGAATGGGACCAAAAATGACAATAATGAAGGAAAAAAAAACAACAGATATATCAACAACAACCAAGAAGAGAATTAAGAGGAGATTTCACATCCAGAAGATCATTCAATCCTAGAGTTGATAGTGGTATATTTAGAAGAGGAATAAAAACTCATTTTCCCTCTTGATGGATGAGATCAAGTGCTTCATCTATCACAATTTTGGACATGTGGTAGCTACTTTTAGAAGTTGAATGCACACATCTATGTAGTAGTTTGATTAGCCAAAGTTAATTAATGGTTATTATTATGCTTAACCTATTTGGACATAAGGCCATTGATTGTAGATATAGCATGAGGAGATGGAGATATGACATGAACAACAAAAGATCAGATCCTTTGGCTTGATACATTTGTCATGTGGAGTGTTATGTGTGCCTCAATTTTGGGCATATGACCAAAGATTGTAATTTGTCTATATTATTTAGGCCATTCAATCAAAAGGAGTAGCAAAGTCAGAGTACACATGGAAGAAATACAAAGGAGAGTTACCAAGGAAAGAAGAATATTACTACAGAATGGGTGAAGAAGGAGAAAAAATTAGTTAAGGAAGAAAAATTAGGAAAGTGTGGTATATCTCTTTGCTTGTGTGATGAGGATGATAAATTGTATATTGAGAGTGGATGTTCTCATCATATGTCAAGAGATAGGAGCATATTTCTATTTATGAAGAGAACCAAGAGTTGTCATGTTGCTTTTGAAGGTAATGAACCAACGAGAGTGTTGGGAAGAGGTAAGGAAAATCTTGCTAATAATAAGGCTAATGCAACTAATTTGTGGTTGTTTAAGATCTAAAGCATATTCTCTTGAGCATAAGCCAAATGTTTGATGGAGGAATGGAAGTGGTCTTCAACTCCAAAGGTTATTTCATCCAGAAAGAAGGATTAAAGAGAGTGATCACTAAAGGAGTCAAGACACCAGATAATTTGCATGTGTTGAAGGGAAGAGTCAGTAGAAAGAAGAGATCAAAGAAAAACTCTTCCTCGTCATATTTTAAGTAGGAGAGATCAACCCCTCTTGCATTATTTTCTTGCATGAAAATCTCTTATACTACGAAGATGTATGTGAGGCCTTCATAGCCTCAGGGGGAGCATATGGTAGATTATGGCAGCATGAAGTAGTATGATGTGTGGCACTATGGTAGCATGTTGGACATGTGTATGAGTTGTAGCAACAACAACATGTTTGATTGTGAGCTTACTCGCATATACAAGTCCATAGGATCAACATGTTTATTGGAGGTATAATGAGCTCAGGGGGTGTTATGTTTCCACTCATACTTTCATTTTTTCTTTTGTCCCATAGCATATTTATATTTTTTTCATTATGAGTTAGAAGTTATGAATCAACCTTATATGTAATTGTTCATGATCATCATTGTCACTAGTTGTGTATCCATAGAGTTTGTCACACAATGGAGTGAGAGTTATAGTGTGGTGTAGTGATCATGCATGGGATGTAGAGTAGAATGACTCATCCATATATTTGTTATAGCCATGTATTATCTTTATTGAGTCATGTCTTGGTGAGTAGTAATGGTTATAGGCATGCATAGGAGTGGATGTACATTTCAGCCATGTATACATTCTGGTATGTAATCATTGTGTTGGATGAGTATGAGAGAGAGAGGTATCTGGCATGCATTGTATTAGACAATCTATATCGGCAATGTATTCTCTCATGTGAGCAATATTAGCCCTGTAACTTTGTTTCATTCATCATTTTGTCCATTTGGTTCATTAGTCTTGGTGTCAAGCATGCATTGAGGAGAGAGTCTTGAGAGTTGCTCAACCATGGAGGTGTTATTAGATGTAACTTGGTTTATCCTTGAGTGGGATTATTGATGTCATTGTACAACCATGTTTTATCACTCTTGTAGCTAAGTAATATGCTTGTAAATCCATGTAACTCATTGTATATAATTGGGCCAAAGATGGTTGAAGTATTGGTATCTGAGGAGCAACCTCATGTATGTGACAAGGAGGCATTGGCAACAACTTATGTTGATGTACAATAATATGGAGATATGATGTAAAATAATATGGAGATATGGTTGCATCCCCATTACATGTTTAGGGGGAGAATGTTCAATATGTGGATGCTAGATACATATTTGGAAGGTAATTTGATTGTTTCACATGCTTATTTTATTATCCGAGGATCAGCTTGTATCAAACCTTAGTTAGCATGGTGTTTACCATTTTAGGGGGAGTATTTTCCTTAATTTGTGTTGGAATTGATCTATGGCGTTGGTGTTTCCCTTTGTCATTGATTTTAAAGGGGGAGAGAGAATGTAAATATGGAAGAGATAATTGATTATGGAGAGATTTTTGAGTGCCTCATAGTTGTGGAGATCAAGTTGAGGTTTACATCAATACCAAAGGGGGAGCATGTTGGCATTGATGTCAATAGGGACTTAGTAATCTCTATCTTATCATTAATGTCAACCTAATCTTAGTAGCCCTCATGATTTGGCATGCATTGTATTAGAAAATATATATCATCCATGTATGCTCTTATGTGAGCAAGTTTAACCCTATAACTTTGTTGCATTCATCATTTGGTCCAGTTGGTTCATTGGTCTTGGTTCCAAGCATGTATTGAGGAGACTCGAGAGTGTTTTGAGAGTTGTTCAACCATGGAGGTGCTATTGGATGTAACTTGGTTCAACCTTGAGTGGGCTTATTGATGTCATTTTACGACCACGTCACTCTCGTAGCTATGTAGTATGCTTATAAATCCATGTATGTCATTGTATATCATTGGGCCAAAGCTATTTGAAGTATTGGTCTCTGAGGAGAAACCTCATGTATGTGAAAAGGAGGCATTAGCAATAAATTATGTTGATGTACAACAATATGGAGAGATGGTTGCATCCCCATTACATCTTTATGGGGATAATTCTCAGTAGGGGAGGATGAATGGATGTTGGATACATATTTGGAAGCTAATTATATTATTTCAAATGCTTATTTTCCTTATCTGAGGATTAGTTTGTATCAAACCTTAGTCAGTGTGGTGTCGAGAATTTTAGGGGGAGTATTTTCCTTAATATATGTTAGCATTGATCTCTGGTGTTGGTGTTTCCCTTTAACATTGATGTCAAAGGGGGAGAGATAATGGAAATATGGAAGAGAGAATCAATTATGTAGAGATTTTTAGTTCAACCTCAAAGTTGTGGAGATCAGGTTGAGGTTGACATCAATGCCAAAGGGGGATCATGTTGGCATTGATGTCAACAATGAATTAGTACTCTCTATCTTATTATTGATGTCAACTTGATCTTGGTATCCATATTAATTTGTGATTAGTTATCATTGGTTTGATGAAATGGTCATGATCTGATGTAGAGATGTTGATTCATGTTGAAATGGTTGGCCAACTTGGCCTTCATGTTCTTGGCTTGATACAAATGAGTTTGGTATGTTAATACTCTTATGTTAATGTTCTTGATGCTATAGAAGAGTTGGAGGAGATTTTTTAGGGTTTAAAGAAGTTGTAGGAGGTATCGTAGGCCTTGGAGACACTTGCAATTGAGGTTTTGAGTAGATATCAGTGTATTTAAAAAATAAACACTATTCTTGTGTGTAAAAGTCATGTACATACACTATTTTCCTTTGGTAAAGTTTTGTATACATCATGTAGGTGAAATTCCCAAAATGCATGCACACTCATATTAATCTATGGGTTTTTACTATGGTTTTTGCACTTGGTTTTAGACAAAAAGTTAGAGGAAGGTTGCCTTTCATCTAAAAGCTTATTCAAGTGATAATTAATTGATTCCTTGAGTAGTGGAGCTAGTGCATCGATATATTTAAATAGATGAGCAAAGGGATCATTGTAGGGTTACACAATGCACATATTGGAGAGTTGAGGTTTATGTAGAGGCAAGAGGTCAATATCCTACAACAAGAGAACACACAAAGGAGTTCTACGTGTGTTGTTGATTGTTTGTGATTAGATTATTTGTTTCAGAGAGATTGTATTGGAGAGACGATATTCAGTTGTGGTTGTTCATAGAGTATTCGTGATCTAGTGTGAAAATGGGATGAAGCAAGGCTCATAGTTTTGTTGTTTTAAGGATTTGGGCCATAGTTTGAAAATAGATGAAATGAGGTCCATGGGATGTGCTTGAAGGTTGGGGCCTTCAGTGTGGTGAGAGATGGCTTTCATATTTATGATGTAGTGGCATCCTTCAAGTAGTGGCCTGAGAACTTGGGAGTGGTGCCTAGATAGTCCATTTGTGGTTGGGTAAGACTTATTCAAAGTAGTGACTTCCAACAGGTGGTGACCTGCAAAGTTGAGGGAGTGGTGGCTTCCTATAGGTGGTGTTCTGCAAAGTTCATACAAGTTGTTTTCTGGAGTGAGTAGTGGCTCACATGATTGGAAAGTTATGGCTTACACACTGGTGGTGAATCAAATGTAAAATAATTTTATGATAATAGAAGAGATGACAATGAAGACTATATATCGACGATGGTTTTTACCCTTGTGGTTTTCAATAATTGTGTAAAGAAAGGAAAATTTTGGTATAACTTGCTCATATAACAAAATAGTGATTCACCCCCCTCTCAATATTGTTCAAGGTTTCTAACACACACATAAACACACAGAGATGAATATTAAAAACACATTGGAAACAAGATGGAAAGCCCAACAAGAGTTAAATCCCAGGACCCATTTAAGATATTGGCCTTGAAATATCAATATTTGTTTCACAATAATAGTTATGTATATTTCAAAAGAACTTTGATATGACTTAACCAAGGTAATGTTATAAATAAAGTTCAAAAATAGTTTTTCTATCTCTTTAGAGTTAATCACCCATTTTGCAAGATATCTTAGTAGAATTTAATAAAAGTTATTTTTCCTAACAATGGTAGGTATGATGTCTTACAAACTATCATAAAAGATAAATTTAGTGTAAAATATAATTTAACCACAAATAAATTTAAAATTTCAGTGATGTGCATGCCGCATACACCACTTAGACTTTAGTACCAAGTTCTTCAGTTATCTCTTCTACACATATAGTGCAAGAAGGTCCAAGTGGGATTAGATTGTGAACAAGGAATCTCACAAAGCATGTGAATTTTGACAAAAAGTATCAAAAGGGGTGACATGGATGCTTTCAACTCTAAATCATTCATTTTAAGGCTAGTTATAGAGACTTTGGTCTCATTCCCTTTGTAAGCCATTGTTTGTAGGAACCCCTCCTTTTTTGCTATACGTCAGCCCCATTTCCTATACATGTTAGCCAATGAAGAGTTTAATTGGGTTCTCCTTGGAGCTAATTGAAGGGTAGTTAAGTCACCTTGTATTTCCACTTTATCCTTATTGCAAATTTTAAGGAACTATTTTAGGGCCCTAATGTCCCTTATTTCCAACAATAGCATGAGCATCTATTTGAGGCCATTATTCCCATATAGATTCTAAGGTGAGAGGTCAAGCATACACAACTCATAAGGGGAGAGGAGTGTCAGATGTAGACATGAAGTGAAAGTTTGGAATGTTACATCTCAAGGGTTAGACAGGGGAGTAATGTCCCCTTGTCGATGTTAGAATCCTCACATGGGTAAGGGAATATAATTTTAGCATTCATCAATTGGTGGTATAAATTCTAAGCATGGTGATGGGAGGGGAAGGGGGATTAAACACCTCCCCTCACTTCCATAAATAACTTCAACCAACATTTCCATTTTCCACTTTATGAGAGATCTATTTCTTGTCCCTTTGATAATGGAAGAGGATGAGAGGTTCTTTAGATTTACTCACAAATATGGAGGATAATCTCTCCTTATAACATTGTAGCACCTATATTTTCCATAACATCTACCTTGGATCTATGTTTAATTTCACATGAAGTGGAGTCACGATTTGTAAGTTCTATAACGAGGGTGAGACTCTTTAAATACTTTTGATGATGTTATTAAGGAAGTGAAAGAGAAATTGACGAGACTTTGAATAATAATGTTAAAAATTCAAATTATAATAACATCACAGGTGGTTCTTTCCTTTAGGATGAGTCCCTAATAGGATACTAGAGTTTCAACTTCATTATTGGTGGCATGTTCCATCCCCCAAGAAAATGCTAATTTAATTGGTCCTTTAAGATCAATAATGATCCCTCCCACTCTTATCACCCATCAAGTTATGGAATTAATAAGGTTGTAATGGTTAGAATCATATCCCATGGATGATAAAAGCATGGGACTTGATCCACTTATGGATGCATAAGTCACAATATTATTTAGCATAATACCTTCAAGTGCAACTACTCGTTTGACCTATATCACTAATGCCCCATTAGAAGCTTGATGGTTGGATACAACAAGAAATGAATTTCAACCACCATGTACACTTGCCACTTTAGGGTGGATCTTTTTCTTGTCCCTTTGATTATGGAATATGATGATGAAATGTTATTTGGATATCCTCCTAGACCTATAGAATAATTTCTTCTTTTACCATTGTAGGACTTATATTTGCAATAATCTTTGCATTTGGTTTTAGGTGTAATTTCACATGAAGTAAAGAGATGCTTTAGAAGATATTCAAAGAATTATAATAATGATAATCAAGGAAATGAAGCAACCATTGATGAGACCTTGAATAATAATGTTGGATTTTCCATTAAAATAACATCAAAGATAGTTCTCTCCTTCAATATATTAAATCCTTGATAGGATACTATAGTTTTTACTTCATTGTTGGTGGCATGTCCATTCTCCCAATAAAATGCTAATTTAATTTGTACTTCTAGATTAATGATGATCAACTCCACTATTTCCCCTCAAACTATGGAATTAATGAGGTTGTAAAAATCAACATCTAATCTTAGCAATGCCAATAGGGTGGTATTTGATTCACTTATGTGTGCACATGCATAAGATTATTTAGTATAATTTCTTTGGGTGAAACCACTCATTCAACCAATATCTCTCGTCCCCCCATGGAAAATTGAGGGGTTTTATATAATTGGAAATGAACTTCGATCACCACTTTCATTTTCCACTTTCAAGTGTTTCTATTCCTTGTTCTTTTTAATCATGGAAGAAGCTCTCCTTATATCTAGAGAAGAAGCTCTCTTTATATCGTTGTAGCCCTAGATTGTCCATAACATTTTCCTTTGGATTTACACGTAATTTCACATGAAGTAGAGTGGCACTTTCAAAGTGTTGTAATGAAGGGAAATCTCTTTAGATAGTTGTGAAAATTATAGTTGAGCAAGTGAAAGAGTCATTAATGAGACCATGAATAATAATGTTGTAGTTTCAAATTATAATAACGCTAGTGATAGTTCTTTCCTATATGAGTTTGATTCCTTGAAAGAATACTAGAGTTTCTAATTCATTGTCGAGTCATGTCTAACCTCCCAAGAAAATGATAATTTAGTTGGTTCTTCAAAATAAAAATAAAAACAATCTTTCCAATATCTATCACCCCTCAAATTATGGCCTTAATAATATTGTAATAGTTAGCTTCTAATAATTGTTAAACAGACATGGTGAGGGAGAACAATTAGGAAAGATAAAGCATGCATTGCAATTTTTATTAACAATCTGATATACATTTCTGTACATTTGGTGACCGTTGGGATTCAAATCCCAAGGTCTCTTGGACTGCTTTGTCCATTCGGCTTCCACGCTAACCCTTTAGGATTAGGTGTCCAACATTCCCCCCCTTAATCCGAAGGGTTATGTATGAGTCCAAGAATAGAGCTGTAATACAAAATGTGTAATAATGCATGGCAGCACTAGGCTGAATGTGCTCTATGAAATGTTGGTAAAAAAGGGTGGTGGTTTAAGGATAGCCACCAACACTGGAACACTTAGTGCAGTTCCTGGAACTCTTCCAAAACTGGCAAGAAGCTGTAAGTCTTCTGCTAGAGGAAGTGATCCTATTGTTTCAAAGAGGGAAACCTTCAACCATAAAAGGGAGGCCTCAACCCATATAAAAGGTAAAACTTCAACCTGTAAAAGGGAAGTCTCAACCTGTGATGGTTTAAGGATGACCAACAACTCTGGAATGCTTATGCAATTCCTGGAACTCTTCCAAAACTGGCAAGAAGATGAAGTCTTCTGCTAGAGGAAGTGTCCTCAATTTTGTCTCCAGAACTCTTCCAAAACTGGCAAGAAGCTGAAGTCTTCTGCTAGAGGAAGTGTCCTACATCGCTAACTGAAGGCATGTTCAGGCATCTTTGTCTCTGGCTACAACTCTGAAGCTGGTGTGGCAGGTTGTGGCTCAGGCTCGCTTGATGTGGCTTTGAAGCTTGTAGATGACCATCATTTCCCCCCCTGTCAGATACAAGGTGAGATGATGGAGAAAACTCAACTGCAAGACTGCTCAATATTCTGGAACAAGTTCTAATATGTGTTTGGAATATCTTCTTGGCTGTTGATGCCCATTGCCAAGAAGCGATCCATCCTAGATGAATCTTTGTTCTTGCAGGACGTTTGTTTCTGAAGCATCTGTGTGAAGAATGACTGTTTTTATGACAGTGCTTACATGGATGAAGATCGAAACAGTGATCTTTCAAATGGCCAACTCGGTCACAGTGTTGGCATTTTACGATCTGTTGTTGTTGTTGTTGCTGCTCTGGAAGAGAGGTAGAGTCTGGAACAGCTGGAGCTGAACTGTCATGAAGAGCAGGTGAATTGTCATGAATGAAACCAGCACTCTGAAACTGAATGGGCTTGGCGTAGTCTGGAATATGAAAGGACAAGTCATTGTCATATCCAAGACCGGTTCTGTGCTTGTTGTGGACAAGCTGTTCCCAAGGTTTGATGATGGGCTTGGGAAGTGCAGATTGAGTTTCTGCATTTGCATGTACAACTGCTGCTTTATTTGAATGATCAGGAACATTATTGACATGCTGCTGATGGGTGGTTGTCTCAATGTTCTGAACAAAAACAGGTTCAGAATGGTGTCTATTTTGATGTAGCTCTTCTTGCTGTAGCTGTGATTCAAGCTACAAAAAAACAATCTTTTCCTTTGCATTTTGTAGACAGACCTATATTTCTGTGAGGGAAACTTTGCTGAATTTTAATGTATCATGATTAGAGGAATGTATCAGAGTTTTTAAGAACTCTAATATTTCAGTAATTGTAGCCATTTTTCTTCAATGTCACTTAAAAACGGATCACAACTGAGGCAACAGAAACAGAAAAATATTGTACTCTTACTACAAGATCTTGTAAGGGCTTATCAAGTGGCAACAATGTAGCGAAAATGGTTGATGGAGCAGGACCTGAGTAAGCTCTGAAATTGTTGAATTCCTTGGACCCGGTGGTTGTATTCATCCCCAAAGGAAGCTTTGTTGTCAATCCAGTTAACTATGCGACCACAAACACCAATAGGAACCTCCAATTTAACATCCGGCGTCTTACTAAACCCAATTAGCACCCCCTATAGTCTTTAATTTGTAGCATTTGGCTCAAAGAAATAGACTTCAATTGCTGGAGAATTTTCTAAGCTTGAAAGAAATTTGGTTCCTTAAAAATAACTAAGAATTTGGCCCTTTCTTTTCACTGATAAAACTCAGCTACTAAATCTGAATAATTTAGCGTCTTCCCTGGGCACATTAATCTCTGAAATGCACAAATAGTTCAGCCTTCAACCTGAGTGAATGAGAGTAGATTAACAACTCAGCCTCTGTTCGTTGACAAAATATTTTAGCCTTGAATAAACTAGCTCAGCCCTCTTGATTTACAGAAGATTTGAGCCTAGAATTAATAGAGAATTCGTCCCTCTAATTTCGCATGAGAAATCCACTGAAAACTCTTTATAAATCTGTCTCCATATTTTGAATCCAAATACATATCAGCTCAGCCTCCTGGAACTTGTATAACCCAAAAGGATTAACACATTCATAGTTTTGGATAGATGTAAACACAGTTCATGGCACAGAAATAAAACATCCAACATATAATAAGCACCTGTAAGAACAATTTACCATAACCGGACTCCAAAAACCATATTATATGACACAATCACCTCCTTTTTTGTTATAGTTATGTTGAATGTCTGTTTTTAATTTATAAACGAAGGAAGGGAGAACCTTTATCCATGGATAAAGTAAACGAAACTTCAATGTTGAACTCAATTTCTCCAAATATGGCTATATGCATAACCAGGACACCGAGAAACAGATCAATTCAAAGTAATTATGCAATATTCGGTAAGAATAAGCGTTCATGGCATTACAATTATGTGTTTCCAGTTATTTTGCATTGTGAGATGAAACTAAATGGCGGATATCCCTTATTCGTGTCTCCAATATATATCGGGGACCTGATTTTTTTTTTTTCTCGTGCTCGTGAAGTAGGAAAACGATGCTCAATTCACGGCTCTGCAATTCTTTCGAATTTGTCCGTTGTTGCCAGTTAATACTTGGATGTTTCCCATTTTTATGATGGTGGCGACAAAGCTCTTACTAAACACATTTCCATTGGTGGCAAAGCTCATGAAAATGTTTTTGTTTATTTTGTCAGAGGTGAGTTCCTGATCAATTTGAAGAATTCCACGGTTTAATTGCAGTTGTTTATAGTAGCTGTTGTCGAAGATAAACGAAGTGTTCTGGTCCAGAAATACGTTGGGGTCTTGTGTTGAAGACGACGTCGGAGATGGCAGAATTGCTTCAGCAGCACATGTAGGAAGCCAACAGAGAGGCTACGCTCACCAAGGAAGTCATTTCACAGCATCATCATACCATATTTAAACACACATAGCAGACACGATTCCATATTTTGAAATGCCAGACATTAATATACTTCTCCGGTTCAACAGCACTTACGCATATGGACATATAGCAGCCTCGGAAAACATTATTCCAGCGATACGTATGTATATGTAAAGCGGGCATGAGGACATGGTCTCAAATTAATTCACCACTGTCTCCCACAGAACAGTGTTCAACACAGGTTTCAAATCCGCTCATATATCTCTCACACAACGTTTTTTTTTCTTTAATGCCGCATTCCAGACATACATATCACACAGCATACATATCACACAGCAATGGAAATTCATATGCGCTCATTTCAACAGCGTTACCTTCAGGCGTTCCTGCATTCCTTGTCAGCAGGCGTTTTATTTCCTTCAACCGTTTCTCCTTCAGGCAGTGGACAGCACTTCAGGCGTTCTTTGTCAGGCAGGTGATTTATTTCCTTCAACCATTTCTCCTTCAGGCAGTGGACAACGCTTCAGGCTACGTGGAGCAAGCTAGTAGTGTTCAGGCTATGTGGAGCAGGCTACCATCGTTCAGGTGAATGTTTATGAATAGGCAGCGTTCAGGGGCCAGCTTTCAGAAATAAAAAACGTATATGACATATGGGGCCAGCGTTCAGAAAAAAGGACAGACATGGCCAGCGTTCAAAACGGTTTCATATTCAACGCATTTAAATTCATAATCG
>APFE030374934.1:0-14963 GCA_000404065.3 Pinus taeda
TCTTTCCTACCATGTTTCCATAATCTGGGAGGCTGACTGCTCAGAAATTCACGATAACCTCAAAAGTCATTTTCTCTGAAGAAAAGCACAATTTTATGGACATCTCTTCCACCTCTTTCCTGCCATGTTTCCATAATCTGGGAGGCTGACTGCTCAGAAATTCACGATAGACCTCACATGTTCCACCTTTAGGGAATATATTTACCTTAGTTCCTTTCATCAACATTTTGATTTTTTTGTAAGCTATAATTCCACAATCATTTGATACTCATTGTATTTGGCTAAGTACAATACGAAGTTGATGCTGCTTTTCTAATATTCTCAGTCTGATGTGTCTGATGCAACTAGAGTTTTCTCTTTTGTAAAAATATGCTCAACAAATTTTTGTTTCCTAGATGTTATAGGAGTTGTTGCTTTGTAGCTATAAGTGGTCTGTGTACATTATAATTATTGCTCGCTAGCTTAACTTCTACAATATTAATCTCAATAATCACTCTTTGAATTGTTGAACAAATCCTCTAACATACTTTTATCAACCATGATAATTGTATGTTGCTACTCTGTCATAAATGGAGTGAATAGCCAATATACTCTCTAAGATATAGAACATGTGACATCCTCTCACATAAGAAGAGTCATTAAATCACCACCAGGCGGGTCTCCCATTATAAGGTACTAGTATTCCTTGTCTTGAAATGATAATTTCGCAATGCATTGGCTATCAGTTCCTCCACACAGATTCCTCTTCGACCTCATATTTTCCACCTTTAAAGCATCTATTTACCATATTTCTTTCCATCAACATTCCGGTTTTACTTTAAGCTGTCATTTCACAATCATTTGATACTCAATTACATTTGGCTAAGTACAATGTGAGGTTGATGCTGCTTTTCTAATATCCTCAGTCTAATGTGTCTAATGCAACTGGAGATTATGCTCTTCTGTACAAATATGCCTAGCAAATTTTGGTTTCCTAGATGTCACAGGAGTTGCTTTGTAGCTATAAGAGGCCTCTGTACATTATGACTATTGCTTGTTAGCTTCATCTTTACAACAGTAAGTTCTATGTATTGTGACTTTGAGGATTTGGTACCTCAACTCTGACATTTACAGGGGTATACTTAGGTTTATATTCATGATATGCTCTCAATTCACTTGGAGTTGTGATCCCCTTATTGTGTAGGGTTTTTTCATTCACTATGCAATGCCCCAATCTTTGATCAAGGAAGACTAGTTGCTTGTAGCTCATTTTGACTTAGTTTTTTGATCTATTGCTATATAGTGTTAATGTCTTCCAGGAAAAAATCAGTCTGATGTGAGGTTGACACTGCTTTTCTAATATCCTCAGTCTGATGTGTCTGGACTCTAATGCAACTAGAGTTTTCTCTTTTGTACAAATATGGCCAACAAACTTTCGTTTACTAGATGTCATTGGAGTTGTTGCTTTGTAGCTATAAGAGGCGTATGTACATTATGGTTGTTGCTTGCTAGGTTCACTTTACAATAATCACTCTCTGAATTGCTGAAAAAAAATCCTATAACACACTTTTATCAACAATGATAATTGGATGTTGCTACTCTATCATAAATGGAGTGAATAGCCAAGATGCTCTCTAAGATATAGAAACATGCAACATCCTCTCGCATAAGAATAGTCATTTTATCATCACCAGGAAGGTATACCATTATAAGGTACAGGTACTTCTTGTCCAGAAATGAAAATTTCACAGTGCATTGGCTATCAATTTCTACACGCAGGTTCCTCTTAGAACTCACATGTACCACCTTTGGAGCATCTATTTACCATTTTTCCATCAACATTCTGATTTTTTTTTAAGATTTCATCCACAATCATTTGATACTCAATTGCAATTGGCCAAGTACAATGTGAGGTCGATTTTGCTTTTCTAATGTCCTCAGCCTGATGTGTCTAATGCAACTAGAAATTATGCTCTTCTGGACAAATATGCCCAGCAAATTTTGGTTTCTTAGATGTCACAGGAATCCATGTGTAAAAAAAACCAGAGATTGAAAAAAAAACCAGAGATTGAAGTTTGCAGCAGTACCTTTTGACAATATAATTGACAACGCTGTTGAGGAGTGAAGCTGCTTGGCAAGTTGGCTCTGATCTGTGATGGGTGAAGCTGCTTGGCAAGTTGGCTCTGATCTGTGATGGGTTTGCTCTAGGGATTCTGCTTAAATCCTTGACAACGGGTGTTTTTCTTTGACAGCACTCTCACAATACCCTCTGTTCTGCTAGTTCTTTCTTCAGCCCCTCTATTCTGCTATGTTCTGTTCTGCTATGTTCTTTCTTCAGTTTTGGAAGGAAACTAACAGTGCACTGCAGCGAACTAACAATCAACTGCGACAGCAAATTAAACTAGACTTAATTTCCAGAAAACTAACCATTAATTGCTATTTAAACTGAACGTGGACATTTTCAATGAGATGATGCCACATGGCTATTTGTGATTGGTTAAAATACTATTTGTGATTGGTTCGTCAGCTGAGACCTGAGTAAAGCATATATAATATAACTTTAAAAATGTTAAAGGTTAAATTAAAAAGCGATAAGAAATAATTATAAATTGTGAAATATATATAAGGTTAACAATTATATCTTGCCAAATGGTAAGTTTAAATATTAAATTTTCAATTTTCAAATTTTAAGTTTAAACTTAAATAATTTAAGTTTAAATATTAAATATTAAATATATGAAATATTTAAAATGACATATGAAATAAGAAAGGTGTAATATTAAAAATATAAAATATAAAAAAATTGATTATTGAAAAATTACGTACTAAATATGAAAGGAAGATATTCGATATTGAATAACCAAAATATAAAAAATATTTGCAAAATTATATATAAAATGACATAATTATATTAAAATGCAATATTAAATATTAAATTTAATATTAATATATAGTAAAATAAAATCAAAATGATATTTAAATATTAAAAATTTAAGTATATATTTTAAATGCAAAAATATTTATATGAAATTTAAATATTATATATCTAATATTAATATATTAAATATTAAAAAATAATTGTTAAAAAATAAAAGTGAAAATTTATAAAATATAGAATATTGAACATTTTTCTTGAAGTATAGGATTTAATAAAAAATAGTATTATAAATATTTAGAAAACTTATATTATAAATATTTGAAATAAATTTTTATTCCAAGTATTTAAAAAAACTTCGGAACTATTGAATTTAAAAAAAAAATTAAAAAAATTGAAATAGAAAACATTTTAAACATTACAAATGCTATAAATATGAAAAAAAATATAAGCCCTAACAAAAACATATATTACAAATATTTAAAAATTTGGTATTGCAAAATGATACTACAAATATTTGAAAATACTAAAAAATAAACTAGCAACTATTTTGTTAGGCTTTATAATATTCGGAAAAAAACTTGAAACTATTAAAAAGATAACGGTAAAAATAACAATATAAATTAAATATAAATCATTTTAAACATTAGAGATATTTTAAATATAAAATATGAATGAAATATAAAACATTTAATCCGAAATATGAATTTAAGTGAATATGTCTAAATAAAATATATAAAGTAGAAAAAAGAGAAGATAAAAAAGAAATTTAAAAGAAATCCTAGCCATCAAAGAAATAACTAAAAAATAAATGACAAAGAACAAACAAAGAAAAAGAAACTATGAATTTCTTAAAAGAAAGAAAGATAATGGGTTGTTTGTGGAGAACTGATTAGGGTTTTACCTATGAATCCATTCAAAACTATGTTATTAGGAGGATGAATCCATTCAAAACTATGTTATTAGGAGGATGAGTTAATAAAAAAGAAAAAGAAAAAAAGAGAAACTAGGATATCAAGATTCATTTAGATATAGTTATTCATGCAATTATGGTCTGCCATAATACACTTTTTCATGAATGGGTTGTGAAGAGATTCCTAAAATAGGTGAGGGTATTTTTGAAGATAATAAGATATGTGACTTGGTAGCCTTATTTGAAAAAAATAATAATAATAATCATGCCATAGAAAACTTATCATTTGGTTGTGGGTTATGTATTAAATAATGAATAAATGGAAATAAGATATAATTTTCTTTCCCATTCATAGTAAAGGTTTAACCTTGAAAATCAATTTTCATACTTAATACTATTGTTGTGTGCTATGCAGTAGAGAATGAATAAATGGAAGTGTGCTATGCAGTGAATGAATAAATGGAAGTGTGCTATGCAGTGAAGAATGAATAAATGGAAATAAGATATAACTGTCTTTTGCATTCACAATAAAATTTTAACATTGAAAATCAAATTTTATCGGTAATAGAATTGAAGTAGGAACAAAATGATTTATGAATTTAGCTAAGGCATAGATAAGCTTTGCATTAAAAGAAAATATTTAATTTATGAGAGATATGTTTTTGGTTTCTTGGAAAAGAAACATATGTATGTTTGAAAAAGTGCACAAATATCATTTGATTTCTTGAAAAGAAATAACTGGTTTGCATGCACAAAATATAACGATTAAGTTGATATTTCCTAGAAATAAAATATGTTGTTGATTTTGACTTTTTGGTTAGAAAGAAATACACAATTCCTGTGTTGTTTTTGAAAAGGTCACTTAGTTTTGTGCTTAGTCATGGTAAGTGTTGGACACCTAATCCTCTAAGGGTTAGTGTGGAAGCCGAATAGACTAAGGAAGTCTAAGAGACCTTGGGATGTGGAACCCAATGGTCACACCATTTACTATAAATGTATATCATTTGTATAATAATAAATGTACTCTCGTGTTTATCTTTCCCATGTTGTTCCTGTCATGTGTGTGTTTAACATGGTATCGGAGCAGGCATATTCCTACCGTTCATAATTACTTTGAGCCATTTGTTTTATTGTCTTTCTATGCAAGTTTGTTCTGCATTTCATGAATGTTTTATCAGCCATATTTTAGCTGCATTCTCTATGCACTATTCCCCAAATGGAAAATTCTGACATACCTAATGTTAATGCCTCCACTGGTTTGACATACCTACTCCTGTCACTACTGGATACCTGCTCCTATCACTGCTCCATACCAGTATACAAAAACGCTCAGCCAAGTTTGTGTTACATCCCATTTCTGCCCATTGCCTGTAATGCTCCATTAATTTACTCTCTATCAAAAATATGTTGCCTCTCTTCTATGTACTTTTTGCTGGAAACATTCACCTGCATTATCTAAGGATTTGAACCATCATCTGCTAGTTATTTTGTGCCAGTCTTCTCATATCGAATCTTTCTCAGCAACAATTCTAGTGTATTTATTTCTAGTGCTTCCACACAGTTCTTACATACTTGTAACCATGCGCACCCCTTTTACATTCATCTTGAACACCTCCGACGTGTTCCACATGCTAATAACATCTCAAGAAATAGAACCATTGGAACCGGTACCGTAACGATGGGATCATTGCCATTGTTCCGCCCTTGCAATGGCCACCCAAGTGCCCAGGCTTAGCCTATTGCCCAACACGATGTCTATGTCTTTGGGTAAGAATTTTGGTGTCCCCATGCATTCCCGATGTTTCTAGCAAAACTAGTGTCTATTTGATCTGCTAGTCTAACTAAGACGGGTAGCTATCTTAGAAACAAACAATTCAAAGTAACTTGTGTGTTCCTAGTAATTTTGTAACTTCTCAAACACGAAAGTGTAAAGAGGGTGGCTAACAAAATCACTCGTCACAACTGTTCCTCAAAAGGGTAAACAATCAAGTGGAAGCGTATGATCGGCCAAAAGAATGAGGGTGTTGATGAGAACACAACCAAGGCTCAAATGTCTGATAGCAAGGCAATCACAAAGGTCATTTACCGAAGGTGGGTTTATTTTTTAATGAGTTTGAACCTTGTGCTAACATGTGCTTAGTGGCGGGTTTACTTTTTAATGAGCTTGAACCATGCAGTAACATTGTTCATTGCTAGGATTATTTTTTAACGAGCTTGAATTTTGCGGAAACATTTCTCGCTCGAGTCATCTTTAAAGATGTCTCTTATTAGTAGGTTCATTTTTTAGTGAGCTTGCCCCATGTGAAACTTTTCTCATTTCCTTTTCATCTAGGCTAGAAACGATCAAACTATAGAGCTAACTATGCTAATAGGTAAGAACTACTGAGGTTAGGCAGGATAGTTTTGTCTTTCGTCTAGATAAAACATTTCCTTTGCTTTGCCTGCATGCCGCCAACAAAGGTGAATGGTGGATCAGACCAATCACCTAACCTAATAAGTTGTTACTAGGAGCTAAGCTAAAACATTGTAAGGCTGGTTGCTCTTCACTTGCATAAAAAGGTTTGCATGCCCCCAGGTATAAAGAAAAGTAGAGTTTCCAAGTCATCGTATGGAAGTCCTTGAGTTTAAGCAAGATTGTTTCATCTGCGGAGCAGACAAAACACATCATTGGCTTTGTCCATCAAAATAGACAAAGGTGAATGGTGTGAGCTTCCAATCACATAACCTTTAAGTTTCAAACTGATACTCAAATCCTACAAGGAAATGGTGTTTCAGATCAATCATATTTCACACTGATACTCAAATCCTACAAGGAAATGGTGTTTTAGATCAATCCTATATCCTACGAGGAAATCTATCTTTTCAGCTGGGTTCGCCTACCGAAACAGACCAGGGTGCATGCCCTCTAAGTTTCGTTACATTCACTGAATTACTCGTGGTAATTAGGTGGATGAACTGGAGGTTGAAGAGACATTCCTTGTACAAAGACACCATTTAGGTATGGTGTTTGACTCATAGCCATGTTTGAACCAGCAAATGAAAGTTGGTCGACAAGGTTCACCATTCTGCCTTCATGTGGGAAACACATTACCCAAAAGAGTGTGGAAATAATAGGTCCCATGTTGTAAACGTAGTCACGCCCAAGGAGTATATTGTAATCTAGTGGCCCTTGGACTACCATCACATTCAAGTGAATGGTTTTCCTTCTTAAATTTATAGGCAAATTTGGAAGGATCCCTAACAGTCGACTCGTTCTTTTGTTGAAGCCTGAAAAATTTCTATACTCAATCAAAAGCAATGGCGAACCAAGCGCTTTCCGAGAAGTTGAGAAAAAGATACTCATAGAAGCCCCTTCATCTATGATAGTGCTAGACATGATCATTCTGTAAACTTGTACTATGATTCGGAATGGTACATTAGATGGAAGTCAGGGTCCCACTGGTAGATTCCAATCGAAAGAAACAACCAGATTACTTGGAGGGGGGACTGATTAAACAGTTGGATGAATCTCTTGAAATGGGGAACTTCCCTCCTGTGGTAAAGGAATGGGTAGATTTCCCCCATGTTCATCCGACTCTATATTAACAAAATGAATTTGAATGGTGTTGTTCTCGTTCTCTTTGGAAACTATATCATTTGAAGGTGGACTTTCTAAAGGTAAGACTCGGTTGGATGGCGTCTCGACCTATTGACCTTGGTCCGGTATGGACTCAAAGGGTTTATCTTCAATGATAGGCATTTCAACCGACAAATGAGGTATGTCAGTCAGATTTTTAACTAGCGATGGACTTGGCAAGAGTTTCTTGTATCTAGGTGGAAGTCGTTGTGGTGAAGCAGGACGGTTACCCAAGACACTTTTAGCTTTGTCGAGAAAAGGACAATGGTGGTGGGCATGATCGCCCTCACACAACCTACAAGGAAATATGAATCTTCATTTATGTCCATTGACTTCATTTTCACTATTCAATTGTGTACTCTCAAGATGATCGATAGAGGTTAACGACACTAGATGGTGCAAGCGAGGAGACCAGTCTCTCAAGATCCACAAAATGCAAGTACAATCTCGATGAAAGTGGTTTCCTCTACAAATTATGCCTCGAGATTTTGGTTTGGAAGGTTCAGTGTGCAGATTTTTGCAGGATGATGCATGGTTGCCCCTTGGTTGACTCGCTTCTTCTTCTTCTTCTCCTTTCCTTTCTTCTTCTTTTCAGTTACTTGGTTTTTAGCATCACTAGTTTCACCAAGAGAAGAGGAAGAAGGAGAGGGGGAAACAAACGAAGTAGAAGGTGAAGGAGCAACTCCAGTGTCATCTGGTTGTTGATTTGATTGCTGAGGAATTACGATGTTTTCAATGAAAAAAGTTGAGAATAGCCATATTGGTAGGTAAATTGTGATTCCTAGAAGGTACAATGTAGCCATATAAGGAGCACCAATATCACACCAAGAAGAGAAAGGACTAGGATTTCCCCCATAGGGAAATCCTTGATTGGTGGACTCCATTACCTCAACCTAAAATCAACGAAGGAACATGGATGTTATTCTGAATTAAATAAATTTTATGATGCTTTGACACAACTTGCTTTTTCAATTTTTAAGAGTTGAGAAAAAGATAAAGATGACTCTAGTTGCCTTCGTTTCTTAATGAGCCTGAAGTGACAAGTGCTTAGATGGACCTTTTCTTTTAGGGAGTTAAAAAGGAATGAACGTGACTACTCTGGAGGTCTAGACAGAGGGATTACCAAACCAATCGCAAAACTACAATGTACACCTTGGTGGTAAATTAAAGAGAAATTACCAAGGACTTTACATACGGCAGTCAATCTTCCTGAATGTTGTGTTCAGTGCATTGTGATCGATAGGGCGGTAGACATGACTTCCTAAGGATAAAGGATATTAGCCTATTGTGGTCTCCCAATAAAGGATATTAGCCTATTAAGGATGATTTCATATAGTGTGCATTCATGACTAGATATCAATTTGAGTTGGTGGGTGTGAATGATTGTTTGTTCCTCGATTTGGGATCATAACTTTTCTATGCATTCAAAAATCCAAGGTAATAGTGACTTGGTAAACCATTCATGCAATAATTCATTAGGGAAATTGGTTCTCAACAAAAAGATTCTTCATCTCCACTTGTGGATGTGATTAGAGATGTTGGTTGAGGTGTCTTAGTGGAAGTTAGTGAGTATGTCCATTCCTATTTTGTACCTAATAGGAAGTTGATGGTGATTGAATGTATCCTATGCTAAATACATAAATTTATCAGAGGTTGTACTTTTAAGACCATTGTACCATTTGGAAGAACCATCGATGAGACTAATTTATAAAATTCACAACCAAATTATATCATCCATGAAGGATTTTGAAGAGCACCATAAATGATAAATGATTATATGTGTTGCAAGTTATTCCCTAGGCTTACCATAAAATTTTGGGATGTTAGTAGGTAGTTTAGGTTAGTGATATCATAAGGGTTATTTAACCTAGCAGGTGGACCCTCAGTGGAAAAGGGGCTCTTGAAATGTTGTGGGCCTCCAAGACCAAAAGGTGCACCAAGATTAAAGCCTTTTGGACCAAAATATTGACCAAATTAGTTAGTACCCCAAGGATACAACACATTTCTAGGAATATTGTCTCTATCACCTTGGATATTCCAAGGAAATTAAGTATTCCCTTGAAAAGATGACCCCATTAAAGATTTACTTCCCAAAGGATTTATAAACCCATCATTAATGTGTATACCTCAAATTGTGCTAGGGAACAACATGAACCTAGTAGTATTATTCCAACCAAAATGGAACTGAATATTAGGTGTGAACAAACTACTTGTAGATATACCAGGACCAAGGGGTGGACTTGTAGATCTAGATGTGAATGTAGGGTTTGAACCTCCTACAAATAACTTGCATATGCTACTCATAATGGAACTAAATCCTTTCCTAAATTTGAACAAAGGGACCATATTTGAAGATGTGGTGTCACCTATATTGGATGTACCAAGTGGATGAAAAATAGATCGTGGGTTATTATTCCAAATGGAAAGATAGTTTCAACATGCATTGTAAACACATGACTTGTGGTAGTGGGACACTGTATGGAGGGTTCCTCATGGGTAGCTCGAGTGACACTAGGCGTAGACACACTAGGTTATGCAATCTTATGAGCACTAACCACAATTAACTCTAGGTAAATACCATTTGAGTGGAAATAAAATTTTGGGAAATCATAAGACTTGGGCAAATTCATGGGTGGCAAGCGAGTGAGTCACATGCCATCGTGATGTCTTAGCAAGATGAGTGAAGGTGAAGGGGCTAACTGACCTGCTCCACGCAACCAATATATTGGTTGACATGGCTGTATGCACATGGTATGTGTCTATGTGTATCAAAAACGTTGAGTGGGGAGACACAACATGGAATGACGAAGACATACAACCACAAAGTGAAAGGTGTGTGTACCGCATAACCCATGTCACAACACAACAAACAAATACAAATTTTTACCTTTATCTTTTTAATAGTTTCAAGTTTTTTTCCGAATATTATAAAGCCTAACAAAATAGTTGCTAGTTTATTTTTTAGTATTTTCAAATATTTGTAGTATCATTTTGCAATACCAAATTTTTAAATATTTGTAATATATGTTTTTGTTAGGGCTTATATTTTTTTTCATATTTATAGCATTTGTAATGTTTAAAATGTTTTCTATTTCAATTTTTTTAATTTTTTTTTTAAATTCAATAGTTCCGAAGTTTTTTTAAATACTTGGAATAAAAATTTATTTCAAATATTTATAATATAAGTTTTCTAAATATTTATAATACGATTTTATTAAATTCCTATGCTTCAAGAAAAAATGTTTCAATATTCTATATTTATAATTTTCACTTTTATTTTTTAACAATTATTTTTATATTTAATATATTAATATTAGATATATAATATTTAAAAAAAATTCATATAAATATTTGCATTTAAAATTATAACTTAAAATTTAATATTTAAATATCATTTGATTTTATTTTACTATATATTAATATGGAAATTTTAATGTTTAATATTGCATTTTAATTTAATATGTCATTTTACTAATAAATTTTGCCAAATATGTTTTTAATATTTTGGTTATTTCAAACGAATTATCTTCCTTTCATAATCAAGGTTTCTATATTTTATTTTTAATATTTACACCTTATTGTGCATATTGTCATTTAAATATTCTATATTTTAAATATTTAATTATTTAAACTTAAAGTTATTTAAGTTTAAACTTTAAAATTTGAAAATTTGGAAAAATTTAATATTTAAACTTACCATTTGGCAAGATATAATTGTTAACCTTATATATATTTCACAATTTATAAATATTTCTTATCGCTTTTTAATTTAACCTTTAACATTTTTAAAGTTATATTATATATGCTTTACTCAGGTCTCAGCTGACGAACCAATCACAAATAGTATTTTAACCAATCACAAATAGCCATGTGGCATCATCTCATTGAAAATGTCCACGTTCAGTTTAAATAGCAATTAAATGGTTAGTTTTCTGGAAATTAAGTCTAGTTTAATTTGCTGTCGCAGTTGATTGTTAGTTCGCTGCAGTGCACTGTTAGTTTCCTTCCAAATTCCAGCGTGCGGCTGAAGAAAGAACATAGCAGAACAGAACATAGTAGAACAGAGGGGCTGAAGAAAGAACTAGCAGAACAGAGGGTATTGTGAGAGTGTTGTCAAAGAAAAACACCTGTTGTCAAGGATTTAAGCAGAAACCCTAGAGCAAACCCATCACAGATCAGAGCCAACTTGCCAAGCAGCTTCACCCATCACAGATCAGAGCCAACTTGCCAAGCAGCTTCACCCATCACAGATCAGAGCCAACTTGCCAAGCAGCTTCACTCCTCAACAGCGTTGTCAATTATATTGTCAAAAGGTACTACTGCAAACTTCAATCTCTGGTTTTTTTTTCAATCTTTGGTTTTTTTTACACATGGATTCCTGTGACATCTAAGAAACCAAAATTTGCTGGGCATATTTGTCCAAAAGAGCATAATTTCTAGTTGCATTAGACACATCAGGCTGAGGACATTAGAAAAGCAAAATCGACCTCACATTGTACTTGGCCAATTGCAATTGAGTATCAAATGATTGTGGATGAAATCTTAAAAAACAATCATAATGTTGATGGAAAAAATGGTAGATAGATGCTCCAAAGGTGGTACATGTGAGTTCTAAGAGGAACCTGCGTGTAGAAATTCATAGCCAATGCATTGTGAAATTTTCATTTCTGGACAAGAAGTACCTGTACCTTATAATGGTATACCTTCCTGGTGATGATAAAATGACTATTCTTATGCGAGAGGATGTTGCATGTTTCTATATCTTAGAGAGCATCTTGGCTATTCACTCCATTTATGATAGAGTAGCAACATCCAATTATCATTGTTGATAAAAGTTTGTTATAGGATTTTTTTTCAGCAATTCAGAGAGTGATTATTGTAAAGTGAACCTAGCAAGCAACAACCATAATGTACATACGCCTCTTATAGCTACAAAGCAACAACTCCAATGACATCTAGTAAACGAAAGTTTGTTGGCCATATTTGTACAAAAGAGAAAACTCTAGTTGCATTAGAGTCCAGACACATCAGACTGAGGATATTAGAAAAGCAGTGTCAACCTCACATCAGACTAATTTTTTCCTGGAAGACATTAACACTATATAGCAATAGATCAAAAAACTAAGTCAAAATGAGCTACAAGCAACTAGTCTTCCTTGATCAAAGATTGGGGCATTGCATAGTGAATGAAAAAACCCTACACAATAAGGGGATCACAACTCCAAGTGAATTGAGAGCATATCATGAATATAAACCTAAGTATACCCCTGTAAATGTCAGAGTTGAGGTACCAAATCCTCAAAGTCACAATACATAGAACTTACTGTTGTAAAGATGAAGCTAACAAGCAATAGTCATAATGTACAGAGGCCTCTTATAGCTACAAAGCAACTCCTGTGACATCTAGGAAACCAAAATTTGCTAGGCATATTTGTACAGAAGAGCATAATCTCCAGTTGCATTAGACACATTAGACTGAGGATATTAGAAAAGCAGCATCAACCTCACATTGTACTTAGCCAAATGTAATTGAGTATCAAATGATTGTGAAATGACAGCTTAAAGTAAAACTGGAATGTTGATGGAAAGAAATATGGTAAATAGATGCTTTAAAGGTGGAAAATATGAGGTCGAAGAGGAATCTGTGTGGAGGAACTGATAGCCAATGCATTGCGAAATTATCATTTCAAGACAAGGAATACTAGTACCTTATAATGGGAGACCCGCTTGGTGGTGATTTAATGACTCTTCTTATGTGAGAGGATGTCACATGTTCTATATCTTAGAGAGTATATTGGCTATTCACTCCATTTATGATAGAGTAGCAACATAAAATTATCATGGTTGATAAAAGTATGTTAGAGGATTTGTTCAACAATTCAAAGAGTGATTATTGAGATTAATATTGTAGAAGTTAAGCTAGTGAGCAATAATTATAATGTAAACAGACCACTTATAGCTACAAAGCAACAACTCCTATAACATCTAGGAAACAAAAATTTGTTGAGCATATTTTTACAAAAGAGAAAACTCTAGTTGCATCAGACACATCAGACTGAGAATATTAGAAAAGCAGCATCAACTTCGTATTGTACTTAGCCAAATACAATGAGTATCAAATGATTGTGGAATTATAGCTTACAAAAAAATCAAAATGTTGATGAAAGGAACTAAGGTAAATATATTCCCTAAAGGTGGAACATGTGAGGTCTATCGTGAATTTCTGAGCAGTCAGCCTCCCAGACATTCATATTTCTATGTCCTCTGTGTGTGTGCTGTGTCATCGTTTTAGGTGACTTAGGTTCGAACTGGTTCTGGGAGCTGGCTGGTTTGGACAAGAACCAGTTTCCACTCAGTTTGTATGCTGAAGTGAACCCTCTTTTGGCCCAAAATGGTCCAGAGTCCAAACTGGTTAGTATGAATGAAATCAGCCAGCTCTAATAAAACTAATACCAATCAATCTTCTTATAACCTATTTTCATGGAATGGATGTTTAAAGAAATGTGAATGGATATGATGTTTTAAATATTTGATTTTGCTCCACTTTTCCATTGTCTGCTAAAGTCAGAGCCTCCACCAACTTGATTACCTTTTGCAAATTATTTTAAGCCTGTGAATTTTCTATTTTCTTTACAATTTATTCTGTTCATCTATTTTCTATATAGCACCACAAGTTTGGTCTTTTGTAATTTATTTTGGGCTTGTCCATATCTGGAATATAGATACTGGTTCCATGGATATACATGAGAGAGTTCTATACTTTTGCAGTTGGAGGCCTTCTGAATGCTACATTTGGAAACGCGACTGAGATGATCATCTCTTTATATGCTCTTCATAATGGAATGATTCGCATTGTGCAACAATCTTTACTTGGTTCTATCTTGTCAAATATGTTGCTTGTGCTTGGATGTGCCTTTTTCATGGGTGGTTTTATTCATCATCAGAAAGAACAGGTCATTTAGGATAAGAATTACATTATAATCAACTATCCATCTAGTAGAGGAGAATTTATACTTGAATATACATATGAAAGACAAAATAATGTAAAATCTCAAGTGAGAATCCCCAGGATACTAGTGTTAAGTGAGGTGGACAGGGAGCATAGGAATAAGCAGATAGAAGTTTGCAAATGATGGAGCTTGAATAGGAGGTCTGATAGTCGGTTTATATTCTAAAGGGGAATGACTTAATCAAGATCAACCTGTGAAGCAAGTACAGTAACTAAAAAACACTTCAGTGAACCATGATTCAACTAGATTTATGTGTCCTCTGTGTGTGTGATGTGTCATCGTTTTAGGTGACTTAGGTTCGAATTGGTTCTGGGAGTTGGCTGGTTTGGACAAGAACCAGTTTCCACTCAGTTTGTATGCTGAAGTGAACCCTCTTTTGGCCCAAAATGGTCCAGAGTCCAAACTGGTTAGTATGAATGAAATCAGCCAGCTCTAATAGAACTAATACCAATCAATCTTCTTATAACCTATTTTCATGGAATGGATGTTTAAAGAAATGTGAATGGATATGATGTTTTAAATATTTGATTTTGCTCCACTTTTCCATTGTCTGCTAAAGTCAGAGCCTCC
>APFE030374936.1:0-20033 GCA_000404065.3 Pinus taeda
TCAATCTCCATAGGGTGTGCAATAATCCATGTACACCTCCAATCCTTCATTTTTCAAGTCTGCAAAAATACTAAGTATGGCTTTTTGGAATGTAGCAGGTGCGTTGCACAATCCGAAAGGCAATACCTTGTAAGAAAATGTTCCCGAGGGGTAGATGAAAGTAGTTTTATCCTGGTCTTCAGGGGCAATTTGGATTTGGTTGTAGCCACTAAAGCCATCCAGGAAAGAGAAGAATTTCTTTCTCGCTAGTGTATATAGGACTTGATTGATAAATGGAAGGGGAAAATGGTCTTTTTGTGTTGCTTTGTTGAGTTCTTTGTAGTCAATGCATATCTGCCATTTTCCATTCTTTTTAGGGACAACTACTAATGGAGAAACTCATTTACTGTCAGATATATGATAAATAAAATTCACATCTAACAGTTTTTGAAGCTCTTCTTTCACAATATCCTTTAGATGAGGATTTAATCTATGTTGTGATTGTCGAATGGGTCTTGCATATTTTTAAGTGTAGATGTGGTGCATGCACAACTGAGGGTCAATCCCTTTCATGTCTAGGTAGTCCCATGAAAATTCCCCTTTATATTTCCTAACAACTTGGATAATTTTATGTTGCTGGTCATTACATAGATTATTGTTAATGTTCAGGATTTTCCCTTGCTTGATTTCAATAGTCTTTCTATTATAGACAATGGTTGTTGGTATCGGTTGGTCATTAATGTCTCCCAAGGAATCTTTTTCAATCTCATTGTCAGGGACTGCCTCAATCATGTGACATCTCAAATTAGACACTGTAGCAGGGTGATTGATAAAGGTGTTAATGACATCGTCTTCCATTTGGTTTTTGAATTCAAGTGCATCTACCATAGTCAATGGTGAACGGATATTTTCTTTTAAATATGTTGTTGGTTGTTTCCTAGTTTTTACAATGGTTAGGCTTAGCTGAGCAGGAGGGTATAGATCTAGATTCTTTACATGATTCCCTCTAGTTATGGTCATACTACCTGTTCAGAAGCCTATATAAGAATCGATTGTTGCTAGCCAAGGCCTTCCGAGTATTAAGGGATGTCCATCTAGCCAATTTCTAGGATTAATAATCAAAAAATCTGTCGGATATTCCAAAGAGTCCACAGAAACCATTACATCTTGTAATGTTCATTCTGGCCTAATGACTAAATGATCAGCTAGCTCCAGCAAGGTAGTGGTTGGTTCTACGGCTGTGATGCCAAGCACTTTGCAAGTTTCTATTGTAAGAATGTTAATGTCTACCCCTAAGTCAACTAAAGCATTGGGAAAAGAATGGCCATTTATTTGTACTATGACAATGGGATTTCTCGGGTCTTCATATTTTACAAGTTTCTCTTTTACTAATAATAAATCAGACAAAGTTCCGACAACATGGACAGTTGGTGTTATTTTTGTTTTCCTCAGAAACGTTTTTGCATGCAATTCTTTAATGGTTTTAGCATATATCAGAATGTCTTGAATGGCCTGGAGGAGGGGTATTTTTATACGGAGATTTTTTAGTTCACCTAGAAGATCAAAGTCAGGATATTAAATTGGTCGAGGTATTATCAATATTACTGGGAACGGGGGAGAAGTAACTATAATTTGCTCAGGATCTTTCTGCCGGACTGTATCTCCTCCCTGTTTTATTTGTTGGTCATCTACAGTTGAAGGCTTATCTAGATGTGTTTATTTAACCTCAAGTTGTATATGTTTGTCCTCATCTGGAGCAATTATGCATCCAAATATTAGCTTAAGTTCATTACATTCTCTCATCTCGACTTCAGGGTCTAGACTCTCAATAATTTGGACTGACTAGATTGGTCCGTTGTTAGGATTTTGGTTCGGTTGAGCTGGGAGTTGCAGCCATATATTAGGTTGAGGATTTTGGTGCAACGTATAAGGTGTTGGTAAGGTTGGTTGAGGCAGAGGAATGATTCCCATAGGCTGGTTTGCGGATCATTGCCAATTTGGTTGCCAGTTGATTTTGTGAGGTAGAAGGAGAGCATTGAGAGGAATAGGGGTTGTTCTGCCAAAATGGTTGAGGGTAAAAGGAATTTATCCAATTATTAATTTGATTTTATTGGTTAGGCCATGGTGCCATAACAAATTCCTGAGGTGGCCAAGCAGAGAAAGGTGGCTGGTTCTGCCATGCTGCTCCTGAATACTGCTGAGAATTAAATTGCGAAAAAGGAAAGAATGAAAATGGTTCTGTAGGCATACCTATCGGATCTGTTTTCCATTGACGGCACTAGTTCATCAGATATAGTAGTTCCACTTCCTCTTCTGCTTCCTTGAAGATTGCTTTTAATCTAGGAAGCGATGGTCGACTTTCCGTAGTATGATCCTTAGTGCAAATGGTGCATGTTTGTTTCGTATATAATGAAAATTCTCTATGATTGTGTTTCTTTCTGCAACATGGACAAAAAATAGCCAGTTTTTGTTTTGCTTCGGCCTGCTTTTGTTTGGCTTGCATGATATCCAATTGCATCGTCAGGGTCCCCGGGATATCAGTCTTGAAATCTTCTAGTAGATTGACAATTTCAACTTGTCTAATGCTTCCTCCTGAGGCTTTGTTGTCTCAGGTGATCACATCATGTCCCGTTGGTTTCAGCCTTGTACTGCCTCTGGAACACTTGATGCACAATTGTATAATATTGTCATAATCCTCTTGATAAATATCACCCTTCCCCATTAAATTTAATGTTTCTACCCATTGGTCTGTCATATCTTTTATCATCATAGTTTTAAGAAATTCAGGAGGAAATTTTGGATAAGGAGATTTTTGCAGATTGTATTGAAAAAATTCTACATATTCTTTAAGAGTCTCATTAGTCTTAGCTACCATTTGAAATATTTCATCCTTCATTTCTCTAGTTCGGAAATAATCTTGGCATCTTTTTAGAAAGGTTTTTTTCATTTGGTCCTAGTCATTAATGGTCCTCCACCAAGCCCCATAAACCAATGTAGAGCTGCTCCCTTTAGAGTAGAGGTAGTCATTTTTAGCTTCTGGGGGTTGGTAGTGTAATCATATCCCTTACATAAAACATAAAATTCAAAAAGGAATGCATTAGGATCCTCTGAATTTAGCCCATGGAAGGTAGGAATATTCTGTAATGGAATGGCTTTCATGGGAGAATTGATAGCTGTATCAAAAATAGGGTATTGTAATGTAGAGGTCTGAGGCTGTTGCTGATTATTAGACATTTGATAAAAAATATGCCAATATTCTTCAGGGATTTCTGGAACTGGAGATTTGTTCCTGGGGGATTCAGAAGAGACTTTTCGAATGATTTTAACAGCACTACTTTGGTCCAGAATACTAGGTGTCCTATGTTCAACTACTTCTTCAGGATATTTGTGTTCTGATGATTTAATCTTTTCAGGACATCTTGTTTCTCCTTCTCCTTCATCGAGGTTGCAATAAATTACCTTCTTGTAAAGGACTAAACTGCAAATTTTCATTGTTCTAAAAACTCTGTTCAGACCCGTTAGTCTTGCTGTGAGTCTCAGCATCAACTGTAGATGGTGATACTATGGCCTGAAGGGTTATAGTAGGATTTCTTGTAGAAACGATTAGGGGTCCGACTGATGACTGAGACTCAACGTTCCTTATGATTTCGTCGATGAAGGTTGATCGTCCAAGGGGCACTGCTCCCTTAGATTTTTTAGATATGGGTGGAGGAAATAAATTTTCTTCTACTCTTTTCTTATTAATCATTCACTCAGAAATTCAAACATTTATTTCTACTTGAATTCCTACGCAATTTTGTTGAAAAGAGAGCGAGGGAGTAAGCACTTTAATTACTCGTACGCAGGTTCTTACCTTCCGTTTTTAATACCTAGTTCTTCCACAGCAAACAAACATCAAACATCTATTCCTACACAATTGTGTTGAAAAGAGAGCAAGGGAACAAGCACTTTGCTTACTTGTACATAGGTTCTTACCTTCTATTTTTAATAACTAGCTCTTTCGCAAAACACAAACATAAAACACACATCACCTTCTATGAAATGGAATCACTCTCCCCCGCAACAACGCCAAAATGTTGGGCGCAAATAAGGTGTCTTTTAAAACTCTTAAATTCCTCACATTAATTATAAACCTCGGTAAGTCTTTTTGTTTCAAGAGTGTACACAATATGTGGAAGTGATGTAAATCATTATATCTATAGAGAGTAATGCTTTAAAATAACTTATTGATTTCAATATAAGAGTAAACAGATCAAATCATAACTATCAAACTTGTAACTTCAAGGAAATTAACTTATTCAAACATGAAAACTCAATCTTAATCAAAAGTTCTAACTGCAATTACATCAACTGAGGGCACCGTAGAAATAACAGAGCTCTTTCAGTTGAATCTAAATTTATGCATAAAAGTAATACACCTGATATAATCAATAAAACTCTAGCTTTCAATTAATAAGAAATGATTCTTATCTAACAATCAAATCAATCCAGGACATAAATAAATGAAACCAATCAACGGAAATAAGAATTAATGCAATGAATACACAAAATCAACACTAGTGAAAGTAAATCAATCACAAAGACATAAAATAGAGTAATTAAACTTGCAATAAAAGAAAGGTAAACTATAAAACAAGGAACAAAAGTGAAATCCACTAGTGATTACTGCTTGATTACTTAAGAATATCACAAATGAACAACAATGTGAATTATATATTATTCATCAAATCCAGATGTCATTACATCATGATGTCCTTCAGAATAACACTATGTATATTAAAATTACAAGTGAAATAAAAAGGCGAAAATTTAAGTCCCCTATTCTATTCGTCTTTCCCCTCTTATAGTCAAAGAGGAAAAGAGATAAATACGATTCCTCAGGATCAGGAGATCCTGAGGCATTCGCAACTAAATGTTATTATCAGACAGTGTTCTATCTTGCGCTGATCCTCTTGATTCACTTCTTGATTTGACTGCACAAGACGTGCATTATTTTCTTTGTTTAGCCTTTTCTGTTCAATAGTTTGAACAACAGTTGTTCCATTCGCCAATTTCTGCATAAAAAGCAATGAAAGTTAGTTTTGACAGTCAAATCACATCAAAAGCAGTTTCATTAACTTTCTATCTAAATGTCATGAAAACCTTATTACATCATGGCACAAATACATAAAAAGGAGGAAAAAGGTAGTCTAATCGAGAGTAAATTTATACCTGTTGCACAATGCAACAACCTCTGATTCAACTTTTGTGATGATTTGTTGGATATAAGTGTTCCTTCCCAAATCGTGTTCTCCTTTCTTCGGGGCTTTTCCTCTGCCCCTTTTATTCTAATCTCTGTTCATTCAAGTTGGTGAGAGGGAAACATCTAAATTATATCACTATGGTCAGGACCTGGAGCAGGGTGTCAAAAGACCATTCCCTCCCCAGGATGAGAGATCAGATTTTAGCCAACAATAAAAGAAAATGGCTAAAAATAAATCTAGGGTTCAAGACTTGAAGCAGGGTGTTAAAATACCATTCCATCCCTGGGACGAGAAACCAGACAAGAAAATAATACACATAAAAGGAAATCTAAAGATCAAGACTTGGAGCAGGGTGTCAAGGACCATTCCCTCCCCAAGACGAGAGATTCGGTTTTAAAAACTCAAAAAAAATCAAAATTGTTACCCAAAGCAAGCAACTCTGCCCAAAAACAATGAAAAGCAACAAAAATTAAAATACTAAGCTCAGGACTTAGAGCATGGTATCACTTCCCTCCCTAAGATGATAGATTGATCCTCTGATCAATACAGATTGTGTCTTGCACCATGTTAGCCTTCCCCGATAACAACGCCAAAATGTTGGTGTTCGAGCATGAATAAAATATTCCACCCTTTTCCACGTTAATTCATCAATCCAAGTGTGTACAATTTTGAAGGTAATGCACAAGGTATATGCAGGAACAAGGTTACAATCTTACATCAGCCAAGGGTTCATGACTAAGAAATCAAAGCATTGTTGTAAAAGGAATTAGAAATAGATTTTAGAGCTTAAAAAGGTATTCACAACAATCAATAGAGATATGTAATAGCAATAAAGAATGAAAACAGAATAAATGAAACAACACACATGAAATAAAGACGCAACACCTGACCAGAAGAGTGGCCCAACTCTCTGATAAGGGCTGCGTTAATTCACATCTAGGAAGAGAACAACAAAACTGCTTGTATTCAATTAATATGTAACAGATCTATTACAATATATGTCTCTATGCGGCTAACCCTTCACATAGGAATAAAACCCCTTTTATACAAATACATGGGAATGACATATTCCCCAAAACCTGGCAACCAATGCGCAAAATATACAATAGTTCAGAACAACAACTAATTGTCGAGAGAGAGAGAGAAAAAAAGATCCAAAATAGGCTGCAAAGTAGCTGTGAGTTGGTTATGCTATTATGGCGTTGCCGAACAGCTGTTGTGAACATGAGACTGCTGCTTCAAGCTATGAAGATGATACTTGTTCATCGAAATCTGCGGAAATAACAAGTTTTAGTAGTTCGCATAGGCAAAACTCCCATGACTTTACTTCATCAATTAAATATTCCAAGAGACATTAGAAATAAGGATTACCTCATAGCTTTATCATAATAGATGCATATCAATTGGTTCAAAAGGATGAAAGGATGGGTGAAAATGTAAGGAAAAGATAAGTAGATTTGGTGCTCAATAAGTAATGTGACTCATCATTTGTAGATTACAAATATAAGATGACATTACAATGGATATTTAAAAACCCTTTAGAGGTCAAAGTCAACCACATAATCAAGATGTATCCTTAAAATAGTTAATTGATTAGATCAATGGCATGCTTGATTTTTAAAATTAGTATTATTTGTTTCTTTAATCATTATGTTTTGTTGATTGTTCAGTTGATTTTTTGTTATCTCTAAGACCATTCATAAGAAACAAGCCTAACCTAATATTTGCATTCTATTGGTTTTGTACCATCACGACTATCTACATTTGATTAGATCAATGACAAATATGTCGCTAGAGTACTTAATTAAAAAACTATTGCAAGTTATAATAGGTTTCATTTCCATCTCTCAAAACAAGACCACCATGAAAATATTAGCATTGACATTGGTCCAAAATATCCACGTGCAAACTTTTCAAATTTGGTTGTTGTTGGTCAACAAATCTATCATTGTAGTCACATTTTAGTTAGGATCAATTTGATGGAGGGTTTGTGCTATCATTTCATTATGGCAAAAAATAATTTTGTGTATTCAACTACCCTTCCTTCTCTACCATTAAATGCACTGGTTCTACCGTCATGTAAAAATAAATCCAATTTGTAATTATAAATTAATTAATGGGAAATAAACCTTCATTTCCACAACCATAGTGGAAATTGGAGGAAAAAATGAAGGAGACATAACAAATTTGAAAATCAGCTTTCTGAATTATCCATATATCCATTTCTTCATTGTATCAAAACTTGTTTGTTGCTTCTCAAGCTACATATGAAGACTTAGGTTGTTGTAGATCTAACCTAGAAACATATGAAAATATAAATAAACCCAAGAATAAGAAGATTGAAATAGATAGAAATGATTCACTTTATTGATCAAACCCTTGAGGTAGGGCAACACCATACATTCACTCCTTAAGGAAGGAGAACACTCGACAAGCCATATGCTTGTACATACAATAATCCTTGAATATATTTATTGACTTCCTCCATGTGGAGTCTCTAGCCTCTATATAGGCCTCATACATGCAATACCATGGATCATTACCATGGTTCCCTCATACCATCCAGTAATACCATGGGCCCATTACATTATTACTAACTACTTGTGGTCCCTTACATGATATGGGTTAACCATCTTATTTATTACTATGGCCCTTCCCATTATTACATTATTACCTGGGTACCTCCCTTTGTACCCCATATTACCCCCCCTAGGTATATAACATTCCACCCCTCTTAGCATGTTTCGTCCCCGAAACATGGGAAGAACATAAATAATAAGATCTACTCAAAAGAGTAGTCCACTGGTACCATGCACATGCATCTAGCCATCCAAGAGAAAGGTCAACCCTCGATCTCGCTGGTGCCTCGCTCACTTGAGATGGAAGTTGACCGTGGCAGCTCTTCTGTGTTGATGCGTAGTAGGTGGATATTTTCTCCTTGCTATCCGTCATACGGGGGTTGTTGTCCTTGTGACTACTTGGTTGCCATTTTGATGGTTGTCTTGCAGGGTGATGTGGGTGATGATATGTTGAAGTTTTAACCCACGGTGTATTTTTCTTTAATTCACCCGTTACTGGAGCCTGACTATTATCTAGTGCATGTTGTGGTGTCTTATCTTTCAATATTACTTCAACCACTGAGCCTTCCTCTGATGGATTGGCACCTGTAACCTTTTCTTCTTCAGCCTCTGTTTGTGTCTGATTATCGACCATCAACTACTCATCATCTGATATGTCAGTCCCTGGAACATCTTCTGTGTCAACTTCCGTGGACTCTACCTGTTTATTGATGGAAATATCCTGTAATGTAATTTTCTTCTTTTTATACCAGAGCTTCAGGAATTTCTTCTGCACATTAATATTTATAGTACCTACTGATTCCATCCATGGGTATCCCAAAAAAATATCCATATTATCTCTCTCTGAAGTATAAAAATCACCATACAACACATACTTATCCATAGAAATCTTCAAATCCTTATAAATTTGAACATCCTCATCATCAACCTATGTATTTGTAATGTGTTTTGTTGGAACTTGCAATTTTTTTTGCCAAATTAACATTGATAAAATTATGCTTGCAACTAGGATTGATAGAAACAATGATCTTCTCTTTCTGAATTAATCCATGAACCTATAATAAGGATATACCCACATTTTTCTCCTTATCTTGTTTTCTCGCATGAGACCATCTGTCTAAAAGTAATTTTTCAAATTCTTCATCGAGCAGATTGAGACACTTCTTTTGGTTAAGTAATCCCCACCATGTGGCTGCCTCATCTTTAAAACTAGCCATTGCCACCCATTTCCAAGTATGTCTAAATAAAATCTTGTATCCATTTATGTGTTCTTCAATAGTAGGACCATTATCATTCCCTGTAAAAAATGCCTTGCTAGAAGCCATGAAGGTTTGGAAAAAATTCACTTACTTGGCGAAAATTTGAAATTGTCACAGTTTAGTCAATATTGCTCAGAATCCCTATTATGATCTGTTTTCAGAAATAGAACAATCATTCTGCATCTACCCATGTGACAGAAATCTTGATCCAGGCAATGAAATTTCAAATCTGCGCTGCAACTCTCCTGCCGTCACCAAAATTTATGCAAAGAAGAGCTGATTTTAAATCAGCGATATCTCCCTCATCCGGGCTCCAATTCAACTGATTTTTTTTTTTGAAATTGGGTATTTTTTCACAAAGAATCCAGATATATAATCAGAGTTTATAGAGTTTGCACCAGGGCATCTAGATCTGCGCCGCAAACTAGCTGCCCTGAAAAATTATCTGCAACCCCACTAATTTTTAAATCAGCGACATCTCCTTCATTCAGACTTCGATTTGACCGATTTTTTTTTTTGAAATCGGCTATTTTTTCACAAAAAATACAGATATGCAATTATATTTTGCAAATCTTGCATCAAAACCTACAGATATGATATACAAAATCGCCGCCCTTGAAATCCTACAAAAAGTTAAAACAAAATCTCCACTTTTGTGCCCAAGAAAGTGCTATGATACCAATTGTTGTAGATCTAAACATATGAAAATATAAATAAACCTAAGAATAACAAGATTGGAATAGATATAAATGATTCACTTTATTGATCAAACCCTTAAGGTAGGGCAACACCATACATTCACTCCTTGAGGAAGGAGAACACTCCACAAGCCATATGCTTGTACATACAATAATCCTTGACTATATTTCTTGACTTCCTCCATGTGGAGTCTCTAGCCTCTATATAGGCCTCATACATGCAATACCATGGGTCATTACCATGGTTCCCTCATACCATCCACTAATACCATGGGCCCATTACATTATTACTAGCTACTTCTGGTCCCTTACATGATATGTGTTAACCACCTTATTTATTACTATGCCCATCCCATTATTACATTATTACCATGGGTACCTCCCTTTGTACCTCATATTACCCCCCCTAGGTATATAACATAGGTTGAAGGAGCTCCTAGAGAAGGTTGAAGAGGGCCCAGTATTTGGGATATGTTCTCCCACAACCGACTTGCAAAGAATAATATTTTTTCTCTTGACATAATTTTGTATGTAAGATTATAATGGTTTCTTTTCTTGTAAGTCAATTGGTGGTTATTGTTTTTTATTTCATTTCCCAATCTATTTTGTTATTAACAATTTATCAAAACGGTAAAAATATTGCAAGAACTTCAATAGAAGAAGGTAATGGATCAACTTCACATTGGGGTATTTCCTTTGCATTGTCTTGTTACTAAATTGCACAGAGTTAATGCATCAATTAAGAATGAGTTCCAAAATACAATAAATGAGGAGGGTTAATAATATAGAGTCAATCATGCGAATGTATTTCCATAATCTTATAAACGAATCTCAAACCAAGATAGGCCAACTTGATGATTTGGAGGAGTAATTTGCATCCCTATCTAAATCAAAAAATGCCATTGAAGAAGAAAATTTGCGAGGTAGAGGAGAAATATGCTCAGTGAATAATTGAGGTTGTTTATTTCAAATCCTCCATCGAAATGCTTTGTGAAGAATTTTATCCTCTTTTTGATAAATATTAATCTTTGGTAGAAGATCATTACACATTGTTGCCACAATTGACTAAGAAGAATGGGATTATCTAAGGTTTGCAAGAGTGCAAAAGAAAACTTGAATAGGAATTCAGATGCATACATAATGTTAAGAAGGACATAGTTGTTATTGAGATGCTAATATCACCTTCTTCCAAACTTCATGATGTTTATTTTTAGAATCTATGTTGATGATAATGACTCATCATATTCTTTTATTACACCTAGTTTTGAAAAATATACTACCATTAGTGGATACCAACAACTAAGAAAAACAAGATATACCAAAGGAGGGAAGGGAGAAATAGGAAGGAAATTTATGTTCCTATTGAACTCAAAGTGCATAAATCTAAAGTAGGTATTAGATATGGTTTTTCTTCTACTTCACTTCCTACATCTGACCCTGTTAAATTTGGCAAGGTATCTTTTGTTCTAGGTGGCGTTCAGAGTAGGTTATTAGAAGACTAGTCCATTGCAAATTGCATTATGCAGATTAATGATCATGTCACTTCTAATGATAGTATTTTTGGTTTGAAATGTTTATGTCCTATCTCTACACCCATATATGGATCACATCGTCATCCTCATATGAAAAATAATACTTTATCTAGGAATTATAATTTTTATTATTATGCATTCAGATCATTGAAAAAATGTGAGCAAGGGTTAACCATGGACAAGTTCCAACCATCGAGATTGATTATAGTTAGATCTATGGATGGTAATGGACTCATTTGAAGATAATTTTGCATAATTCATACCATTGTGTCTCATAAATTATAAATTCATACAATTTAGGAGGAATTTTAATGGTGACAAGCATTTTCAATTGATAAAAGTACCTTAGTTGATTTTATGGGGGACGTTAGATCATGGTAGATGCTATTGTCATTATTTTTTGTTGATTGTCTTTGACCAGTGTCATGGTGACAATGTTTAGACATCGTCATGAGGGTTTTTGCACAAGGTTGAGCTACATTTTCCATACTGACATGCCTTCTTGTTTGTTTTTAGTTGATCACATTAATTCTTTTTGAAACCTTTGTCTAGGTTATTTACTAATGCCTATTTTATATGAATAATTTATGATGAAGTGGTTAGGTTTTTCTTTTATTGCACCTTTTCTTTGGAGATTAACCAAGATCAGTGAGTTTTGTTGACTATCCTCTTCATGTTTTTGGTATTTCCTTATTGCTATAGGCATATGTTCTTTCTATTTTAGTGGAACATTATGGGATCTATAGTTTCAAGTTGATGTTTATCTAAGCACTACCATCATTCTCTCTTTTGGAGAGGAGTTTTTTTTTTCTTATGGTTTTTTTCTTCTTTTCCTTGCATATGAGATTTTTTTCTTGGGTACCTTATCAAGCCTTGTTTCTAGCACCCAATATCTATTTACTTGTATTCCCTACATTACGGTTAGCAAGGTGGGGTCAAGGGGAAGTGGGAGTGTTAGTGTTGATATTTTCCAATGCACACTTTTCCAATGAGCTTTGTGAATTGTAGCTCATGTAGGTCTTTTATCTCCCTGATTGTCATAGTTATCTTTATCCTATATTGGTCGCGACCTGTTGATATAAATGGAGAACTTCTCTATGTATTTTTCATACAATCTAAGTAATAGAATACTAAACACAGATTGTGACACATGTCTCAACTAGACATTTGGATGGAGTCCCTAAAACCAATTTCAAAGTTAATGTGCATGAGTGTGCACTTTCCATTCCCAAGCATATTTACAGGAGATATGAGGAGTTCAAAATGTTTACCTAGGCAAATATAAGTATTGAAGATGGAGTGGATTTACTTAGTAAGTTATTGTTTACTTTTGTTAGTTACTCATATTTTGTTTCAATAAATTTTTATGGATATTTATTTTTTTGTTTTTCAAGTTGTTTGTGATCCTTGCCTTGACGTGTGGCTTGGGGTTTCGTGATCTAGGGGCATCTAATCCGTTAAAGTCAGTCGGGGATGCACCCGGCCTCGTCCACACCAACCCTAAGCTAACTAGTTTTTTTTGCATGTCTCATCTCCGTAGCACAAGACACAACCACTTCCATGATATTTGATCATGGGTCGCCTTGCTAATATGATCCATCTTTAACTGATTATGCTCATAAAACTTAACAAATTCTTATGGATATTAAATGAACGTATATAAAAAAAAATAATATACAATAAATCATTTATCAAAATTCATCATACTTTTAGATGTTGAAACCATGAATTTGAGTAATCAAATCATTTTCATTTTTAAAATAATAAATATTTAATTTGTTTATGCTTCACAAATTTATGTATTATATTAAAAACAAATGGTTGTACTCATATTTATTAAATATAAAATGAAATCCATCTTCCATAGAAAATTAATTGGTTGCGGTCATATATAGATAATAGAAAATGGGTAATTTTTTGGTCTTAGGTTAATCTAGGTCACTGTTATTAGGCCAAGACTTACACCTTGTTAGCGAATGGTACGTTTTATAAAATTAATTTAAATATTATAAATTATTTTATTTGCCATCTGAATAATTTGGATACTCTAAATGTATTTTGAATGAAAGGTTAATGACTTGATAGTGAAAGACAATTTGTTTTTGGTTGTGAAAGACAATTCGTTTTTGTTACTAATAGTCCTATGTAGATATTTAAGATGTAAAGAATTAGTGGAAATTTTGATATAAATTATATATATATTTATAGTATTAGTGAATAGTGAATATAATTTAGTTTATAGCACGAAGTTTAATTGTTTATCATTTTGTTATGGAGTATTATGTAAATTGTGAGATTCAAGGTTCATATTTTTAGTAAGTGTTCAAGTCACAAAAAGATAACTTATATAAATTAATTAGAGAATTAAATAGATATTAACATTATTTTTATGTTATAATTGATGTTTTTTTGTTTACTAGATTATGTGGGTCTTGAGATAACTGGCATGTCTAAGTAGCGACCATCCAAGGGCATCTAAAAGCATCTATCATCGAAGGGCATCTAAAAGCATCTAAGAATTGCAGTGTTATGTTATGTAAACATTTTGACTAGGTCAAATTATATAAAAAATCAAAATAAAATTAAAATTAATATGTTATAATTCATTAATTAAAACATTTTTTACTTAATTAATAAAAAAATGAAAAAATTAAATTTATTAATATTAATAAAACTTATTAATTATTAATTATTAATTCATTATTAATTAAATCAACATAAATTAATCTTAACTCCAAGTGTCCACACAGATTAAATCTAATTGCAAAAACAAAAAAAGTGATTTGATTCCTCTAAAAAAATAACAAATCAAGAATTACAAACAAATCAAGAATTACAAATGAATCTAGATTGATCTAGTTAATATTAAATTTGTTGAGCGTAGAGGCATTCTACAACTCAATATGAGGGGGTGTGTAAGTTTGTTCATTCAAGTTTGGGTGTGTAATTTTGTCCGTTCCCTTTAAAATAAAAAATAAAAACTGTGTTCTAAGAAAAATAATGTGTGGCTATAATTAAAAAAAAAATGAATAGAAGTAAAAAAATGTATGAGTAAGATGTTTAAATCTTATATTTTTGAAAAATATTTCAACAAAAAAATTATATAACCTATTTAAAGGTCTATGATAACTAATTTATGTCGATATCAACTTCATCCAAATCTATATACTAAAAAAAATGTTAAAAATAGTTTTTTTAATGGTATATATAAAAAAATATTCAATGTAAGAAATTAATATTGACAGTATACTTAAAAATATTTTAATATAAATAAAACCATTTTAAATTTTTGTGATATAGTGTTCTATTACATGCGATGTATAATATTTTTAATGTAAATTAAGTGTTATATATATTAAAAACATTATATATATATATATAATATATATATATTATATATATAATTATTAATATATTGTATATAAATAAGCTTTTAAATGTTTAAACTTTTTTGGGTCCATATATATATTCTATTTTGCATTCTAAATACAATACTAAACAATAAAAAAACAACATTGTAATTTTGCATTCAAAAAATTTACACTTGAAAAAATTTTGAATCCCTCCACTCTAAATCCCTACTTAAAATAAATTATACTAATTTTTAGTAATTATAAATCATACTATTAAATAATTATATTATCTTTATTAATACTTAAATAAAATATATTTAAACCATTGGTTTTTTAAATTATAAAATATATCTAAACACAACACTTTAAATTTGTTAATTCATACTGCAATAATCTAAATATTATAAAAAATGAAGCTACTTTGAATATGTTAATTCATAATACAATGATCTAAATATTATAAAAAATAAAGCTACTTTAAATATATTTATTTATTTCTCTTATATAATATCGAACAATTAAATTTTTTTAAAGACTAATGGATTGCTGTAACTCTGATTTTCATTAAAAAATTAGGTGGCTGTACTTCTGACTTTCGTCAAAAATTAATAAAATATTTTTGAGTTTGCAAAACAAACATTTGACTTTGACATTCATAAAACAAAAATATGGCTATGTATAAACAGATAGATATATCACGGTGCTGTTATTCATACCCAAATATAGAAAGTATACATAGAAATTTATAGGCGTCTTGCCTCTTTATTCTTACCAAAACATATATATAGAAATTTATAGGCGCAGCTCCTCTTCTGGCCTCTTTTTATTCATACCAGAACATGCATAACTAGAGAAATCCATAAACTTATTTGACTGCTATTTTAATAGCATAATCAGATACCAGAACATACATATCCGATTGTTATTATTCTTGCTTCGAATCTCCCATTTATCTAAACGCAGATTCCCACACAGTGAAAGTATGGACAAGTAACTTCGGTGCCATTGGTAAGATGCAGCGTGCAGCTGCCCCCTTTCGGTATCACTGATCGAACAAAACAACAATTGCAGTATGCCTGCAGATGTTGGTCTCCCGATGAGGTGCAAGTAGTGTATGATACATCCAAGCAATTGTGAGCACACACTGTACATCACAATCCAATCAAACATTAGCAAATATCGTTGTTACTAACAGATCCATGAAGGGATTAGAGGGATTTGAAAATTCTATAGATTCTACTTTGAATTTTCACCTTGCAGCAGCCTGCGATGCTGAGCAGTCTCTCCAATTCCTTGTGCACTAGTGCATAGCAGCATCGATAGAAGAATAATACCTACAGTGCCCATACAATTTGTTCCACGTCATCAGATTAATAGGCATCAGATTTGAAGGCGTGTTAGTGAATGTTAGCTGTGGCATCGACTAAAGGGAATCGACCTCCGCTAACCAATATGACCCAAAATTTAAATGAAAAGTTAATCGAGAGATACGTACATGCGGAGATGCACAGAATTTGCATAGCCAGAAAATTTCGTGTGGACGCCATGATATGATATGATACGATGAAGATAATCCCGCCTGCAATTAATAGTTAATGCGCGTGCTTGTCCTCGCTGACCTTCCGTTTATTGTTTGAGAAAAGAGAGCGATGCTTATGATTATCCGTGAATCAGTGATTCCCATTTATATAGAGAGATTGGCGTAGTTTCTTTCGTTAACTTTAGGGTCAGATCAGAGAAGGTGACTAGGCTTGGCTGTAATTGTTGAATAGAGAAAGCATGAGTAATGCACGTTTCTTTGACCAAGTAGAGCGTTGGAAAATCTGTGATAACGGTCAACTAGAGCAGGTAGGCGGATTTGGTGATATGTTCCTGTCTGGTTACACAAAAAGTACATAACAAAAGTCATTCATGAGGGCGAGCCATATTTCCTATGCTATCGGGTTTTAAATGAATAGTGGCAGTATATACTGACTATTCGATTTTGCTAAGGTCGAAATCGAACAGTGTGAGCATATACAACAGCCGTTCATTTAAAACCCGATAGCATGGGATTTATTGGTTGCCCCATTCGATTTTGCTAAGGTCGAAATCGAACAGTGAGCATATACAACAGCCGTTCATTTAAAACCCGATAGCATGGGATTTATTGTTTGCCCATCCATGACAGCATGGTATTCATCAATGTGAAATTAAATATAATTTACAGAACATTTTTTAACTCGGATAAGTATCAATGTCAAAGTAACTGTAATTTATTAATCATTTCATTTCATAAATGAAGATTGATGTATCACGAACTTGTTTATATGATGTGATAGATGTAAATGTGTTAGAAAGCCTATACACATAAATCTAGCTAGTAAAGATTGAACACACAACGTTGCAGAGCAAAAATACTAAAAGAAAATCGAAAGAGCAAAAGAATGGTTGTGAAGATCCCAAGGTAATGCACCATAGTGGTGATCAATGAGAAGACTCAACACCTACAAGAAGTTCCGGAGAGAACTAGCCAGACTCAACACCTACAACAAGTTCTGGAGAGAACTACCGAGTTGCAAAGTGAAAGGAGGAGCAAATTAGGGAGTAAATCATGTAGAAGAACTAACCGATTGCGGAGTTAAAGAAGGAGCAACTCAAGGAGTAAATCATGCAAAAGGAATCTTGCATGTAGTCTCATGCTCTAACTAAGAGTCCGCATGTAGGTGTATAGTAGTTCCAACACCCCCCCTGAACACCACTATGGGGAAAATAGAAAATGGGCCCTGGAAACTAAGGCCAAAGGTCCCAAAATACAGTGCAAGTTGTACTAAAATTGACGAAAGAGGGAAAACCTCGTGGGAAAAAACCCCCTTCAAAATACAATGTAATCAAAAGAAAAGAGGAAGAAAAGACAATTGCTAAGCAACTGTGTCTTTCACTCCAAGACGATCGCGCAGAGAGCGAAACTTCTGCTCAGTGAATGTCTTGGTGAAGATGTCTGCAGTTTGTTCTATTGAGGGACAGAACTGCAAATCAATGACCCGATCATGTACTAAGTCTCTGATGTAGTGCATATGGATTTCTATGTGCTTCGTCCGCTGCCGTTGTACTGGATCTCTGCAAAATTTGAGAGTGCTCTCGTTGTCACACTAGATGAGAATGGGTTGGTGGAACTGGACGCCCAACTCAGTGAGGAAGTGTTGTAGCCACAGAGCCTGAATGGTGATGTTGACTACTCCTCTATACTCGGCCTCAGCTAAAGAGAGAGCAATAGCAGCCTGCTTCTTGCTCGACCAACAGATAGGGCCAGATCCTAGACTGAGTGAATATCCAGAGGTGGACTTGCGATCAGTGTTGTCTCTTGCCCAATCAGAATCTGTGAAGCTAAGGAGATTCAATGTAGTGTGTGCTGCATAGTGAATCGTGAAGGTGATGGTTCCCTGCACATATCGGAGGATGCGCTTGGCAGCATTCCAGTGTAGCTCATGCGGCTCCTGCATGTATCTGGAAACTGCCCCTACTGCATATGAGAGATCTGGTCTGGAGTGGGTGAGGTACAATAATCTCCCCACTAGCTATTGGTAGAGAGTGGTGTCAACTAATGGAGTGTCACCTCCATCCTCAAGGTGGACCCCAGACAGAAAAGGAGTCAGTGTTGGCTTGCAGTCAGTCATGCGAAATCTCTCGAGGAGATCCCGTGCATACTTAGCATGAGAGAGTTTGATGCCTGTGGCATCTTGGCTAATCTCAAGACCAAGAAAGAAGTGTAATGGACCCATGTCTGTCGTCAAGAACCTATCATGCAAGGCCCTCTTGACTGTAGCAATGGCTGAAGCCGAGCTGCTGGTGATTAGGAGATCATCCACATACAAAACTAAGATAAGAAGAGAATCATGTGTCGTGAGCATGTAAACATTCGAATCGGACTTACATCTTTCAAATTTTTGTGATAAGAGAAAAGAATCCATCTTGGCATACCAATCTCTCGGGGCTTGCTTAAGGTTGTAGAGAGATTTCTTTAGCCTACAGACCAAAGATGAATCTTGAATAAAACCATGTGGCTGCTCCATGTAAATCTCCTCTGATAGGTCTCTGTGAAGAAATGCATTCTTCACATCCATTTGATGTACTTCCCATCCCTGGGCAGCTGCAATGGCAAGTGTAAGGTGTATGGAATCCATCTTTTCTACTGGAGCAAAGGTCTCGTCATAATCAATGCCATGCACTTGTTGGAAGCCTTTAGCTACTAGCGTTGCTTTCCGTCTAGTGATTTGCCCATTTGCAGCACTCTTGATCCTGTAGACCCATTTGCATCGGACAAGTTTCCTTCCTGAAGGAAGGGGGACCAGATCCAAAGTCTGGTTCTCGAGGAGGGAGTTATACTCCTCCTCCATGGATGCCCAACAGCCTCAACATAAGACTGTGGATCAAAAGACAACCAAATGATAATGCCAGGATGGCGATGGTTCAGTGGCAGTGAGGACAAGAGGAGGCTCAATAAACTTTAAGCTAGTCCTCTGCAGATCAGAATTATCCCCCACAAGACCATTTTTAGCAGCTGGGTGGTCTTGTGGATATGTCTCACGTAAGCTCCTTGTTCTCTGATTTATGACAGGGGAATATGATTCATTGCTGGAAGCCCGATCTGGACTTTGATTTGGATCATCATTTGCATGCACTAAATTTGTATTTGACCACTCTATCTCTGCATCTGCATGCTCTACCTCAGCATCTGCATGCTCTGTATCTGCATCTGAGTGTACTGAGTCATCATCTCGGACATGAGGTAGATAAAAGGTGGCTGCATGTGGTGATTGAGGTGCATGCGAGAGACTTTCCTCAAATTTGACACTTCGCTTAATGATGAGCTTGTCTGTAGAGGGAATCAAGAGTTGGTATCCCTTCACACCATCAGGGTATCTAAAAAAGATGCACTCAAATGCTCTGTGGATCAAGAGCTTTCCTCTTTTGAGAGGGGATCCTGGCCCATGCTCGGGAGCCGAAAACACAGAAGTGGGTGACCCCTGGTTTACTGCCACTCCAAGCCTAAAAGGGGGTCTGATCCTTGATAGACCTATGAGGAGATCTGTTCTAGATGTAGTTAGCACAATTTAGTGCTTCAGCCCATAGCTTATGAGGCAGTGACTTCGCATGCAACATGCAGGAAGCCATCTCTTTGAGAGATCGGTTCTTTCTCTCAGCAACTACGTTTTGTTGCGGAGTGTATGGAACTGTGTACTGCAACTGTATGCCGGACTGAAGGCAAAGGTTTTGAAGTGTTGTGTTAATATATTGCCCCCAATTTTTTGTACGGAGGGGTTTGATCTTTCTCTCTGACTGTGTCTCAACTAGTTCTTTGAAATCTTCAAAGTGCGCAAAAACTTCATATTTGGTCCTGAGAAGATACA
>APFE030374936.1:45588-111733 GCA_000404065.3 Pinus taeda
ATATAGCGCATTGGATCCACAACTTGCAGTTATGATTGGTATTTTCTTGTTGTTTCCACCCTAATTCAAAAATCATAGAAGAGCAAACATTGGTTGACAGTAACAAATTTATCAAACATACTACATCATCACTCCAGTTTCCAGCCATGACACTAATAGTAATTAATGCCTTTTGATTAATCAGTAGCTTAATTACTCCAAATCTTCCTTGAAGTTTTTCTAATGTTCGAATCATGGACAATTTTTCGGGTAGCCAGAGAATATGAAATTCTTTTAACCAAAGAGTGATTTTCTTGATTTTTTCTTGATTGTTGGATATCACAGATGCTACAACCCTGTCTCGTCCATATAACTGTGCAAAAGGATTTGGGACAATAGGATTTCGGAATTCTAAAGCTTGATAAGCCCATGGTGTAAAGAATGTTCTCACATATTGTAATGTACTTTCAACACATTGAGAAGCTCTGGTCTGTGGCTTCTTTTGCCAACGGCCATATTTTATTTCCCAGTCTGCAAATGGTTCAAAAAGTTCATATTGGGGAAATGAATATGTACCTGCAAAAGTTTCATCATTTCTTTGAAGAAATGCAACATCAAGTTCTTCAAAGAGATCAGGAATTCTTAAATATTTCAAAAATCTTCCAACCCTTTCAGTCATATTAATTTCATTTAAATCTAACATTTTGGTAGAGGTGTAAACAGCAAAAGAGAAATCTATTCCTCCAATTATCTAATAATAATTCAAAGTTTGTAAAACTTTGATCATGGCTTCAATGTATTATTTGGTCCAGTAGTCATCAAGAGTCTTAAAATAAAGTTTCACTTTCATATTAGGTAGAGGATATACCTTTACCAACTCTTCATCTAGACCCAACAAAACACCAACATTTTTGGACTGCCACACTTGACATCTCTGTATCCATTGATTTCTTCTAAGTCTCAGTCCAACAACCTTTTTGATTTCATCAACCAAATCGCCAAGAACTAATTCAAGAATCTGAAATCTTTTGACAAAGGTATCAAAATTATCATCTGTAGGAGTCTTACCAGGAAGATTAAAAATATCTATTCTTTGCCGGTGAACATGGACTTTGTTCATTTCTTTGGTAAGAGAATCAGCTAAATAATTGGAGTTACCTAGAACCCATTCAGTATCAAAATCATACATTTGAAACCAAATTTGCCATGCCAAGAGTCATCCTCTTACGAGTTGTTTTGAAATCTTTGCTGACAAGAAATATTTGAAATTCATCAAATCTGTTCTTATCAGAAACTTGGCAGGGGCTAAATATAACTCAAATTTTTGTATGCCATTGAAAATGGCAAGATTTTATTTTTCTGCTGGAAAATAATTTTTTGGTGAATTAAAAATTCCCCAAATGCATATGCACATAAAGTTTCTTCTTTTTCTCCCTTTCTTTCAAAAAGAACTGCTGCCCGAAAATTATCAGAGGCGTCAGTCTGAAGGATAAGGAATCCATCACTTGGAGGTTTAAGTTCTGGGAGATTTTGACATTCAGATTTTGATAGTTGAACTGCTTTAGTAGCTTCTGGTGACCATCCAGAATGCCAATGCTTGCGAATTGGAGTAGTTTTTTCTGACAGTCTAGGAATATATTTATGTACATAATTTAAAATTCCTAGAAATTGCTAAATTATTTTTACATCTTGTAATTGATTAGGAAATTCAGATATCTTGGTCAATACATGGGGCTGCATCTGAATTTTTCCATCTATAACATGAATACCTAAAAAATCAATATTGTCTTGGAACAGAAGAATTTTCTTCTCGGACAAAACAATACCATGTTGTTTTGCTTCTTCAAGGAATGTCTGTAAATGCTTCAGATCTAATTCAAGGTTTTGACTGTGAACCAAAATATCATCAATATATACAACAATAAAATCAGATTCACCAAATATATGATCCATCCGCCTTTGAAAGAACGTTGGAGCATTCTTAAGACCAAAGGGAACTACTCTCCATTGGTAAAAACCCGCGGGACATGTAAAAGCAGTTTTGTGACGATCTTCTTCTTTGATTTGTATCTCGTAATAACCAGATTCCATGTCGAACTTACTGAAGATCTTGTTGTTCTGGATATTCTGCATTATTCTTTCCTGTCGTGGCAGAGGATAATTAAAGCTCTTTGTGATTGCATTCAAAGGATTGTAATTAATAACCATTCTATCTTTTCCTCTGACGATTTCAGAGTGATTTCTCAACAAGAAAGCAGAACATGAATAATGTGAAGAACTTGGTTCAATCAACTGAAGTTGCAATAGTTCTTCAATTTGATTCCTTATTTCTTTTTCATCATTTGGAGTGTAGGGTATCAGTTTGCCTTGAACCCCGTTATCATGGAGAGTGATTATGTCTTGTTGGGGACTCTCTACACTCTAGAATGCTTGAGGATTCTCAGAACAACATTTCAACAATTCATCAAAAATAGTCACTTGTTCAGGAGACCAATCAGGATTTATGTTTACATTTTGTTTTGACTGACTCCTTTTCTCATAAATCTGCAATACTTCTTGCCAATCATGGGGCTCATTTTGGGTTTTTTTGATCCTTGCTTTCTTTTGACTATGTCCTCTTCTAGCTTCAAAATTAGCTAGGGTCAATCTTGGAACTGAAATTGCCTTCTTTTTTATATTGAATATTATTTTATCTTCAATTATTGTAACAGGAAATACAGAATTAATAAATGGCGTCCCAAGAAACAAACTTGTAGAGGCATCATAATGTTGAATTGCAGAGAATTTTACAATACTCCCCCCAACTTTTAAAGAAACATTATCAACATAATGGGTGAGATTGACGAAGCCACCTAGAGTCTCAGAAATAAAAATATTTTGTAAAGGCTTGCATAAACCTTTGAATAATGATGGGTGAGACAAATTGTTGGAGCCACCGGTGTCAATGAAAGTATCCACAAAGATCAGTTCTCTTTTGACGAGGACTTCAACAGGAATATATAGAAGAATGTTAGTTTTAAAAATATTTTTGAGGAATGAAATTTCTTTGGTATTAACAGATGTGGAAATAGGCAGAGATGAGGATGAGGGAGAAATTGTCTTTGGATAGTGGCCAAAAGAATTCAACGTGGATTGTGGAGACAAAGAATTTAAAACGGATATTGAATTCTTAACCTTCATCTGTAGAAACAGAGGTTAGAGCAGAGACAGTATCATCTGAAAGATCTTCAAATGTATCATCTGTGTAATCATCTGAGCTATATTCATCGCTAAAATGCAATTTAGGTTCTTTCTCTGATTTAGAACAATCATAGCAAATATTCATTTTCTGACAAATATCTGGGATTGACTCAGTAACGGACAGGGAAGCATTAGTTAGGATGTATACATTTGATACTTCATCTTGGGAATCAACAATAGAACATTTATCTACAAACTCATCAATTGCTATACATGCTTTGAATTTTTTTGAAGAGCTTTTTTGACATTTTCGGGTGAAATGACCTTCTTGCTTGCATATAAAACATGCATTGTCTCTTTTTGGTTGCGTGCGTTTTTTCAAATATTTGAACTTTCGGAATGGTCTTCTGGGGTTAGCTACTCTCTTGGGTCTGAACTTACCATACCTTTCGGATTTTCTCTTTTTAAATGGTGTCCATGGTAATACAGAATAGCAAACATCAAGACCAGGAGAAAAGTCTTGAGCTTTCTTCTGCCAACAAAGATATTTGACCTTTTATTGACACCTGAATAAGAGATCTATCCAATAAGTTTGATCAATATTTTTGCCTTCGACTTCCATATCTTTCATTATCATATCACCTAGGTTTCCAGGCAGTTTTGACAAGAAGGAAATCTTTTGAGTAGAATCATTGGTAAGATTAGTTTTATAAATCTTTGCCATATAATCATTACCAAATTGTTCTAAAAATTTCAAATCTTTTAATTCCATTCTTGTTAGATCTGTTATAATTTGTTTCCTTTCATTAGTTGGTTTAGGAACAAACTGAGTTTTGAGTAGAAATTCTAATGTAGCTAGTCATGTAGCAGCTACATTCTTTCTTTCTTCTTCTAATGGTCCCATCCACCAGTCATGGACAATTTCGGTCATTCTTTTCTATGCTAAGGCAAAAATGGAAATATTATCTAATCTAGAGACAACTTGCATTTGATAGAGGGCACCAATCCAAATTTGAATAGATTCTGCTGGATTTGTAGATTTGTCTAAATCGAGAACATATCTAGTGGAATTGGCTGCAAGAAAATCTTCTTCAACCATTGGTATTTATGGACTTCACGAAGTACATTGGCTTTTTGGAGAGATGGAAAAATGAATGAGGGAAATTTAGAGGCAGCATTTTCTAAAGTGGCTATTTCACTTTTTGGCTTTTGAAAATTGATTGACTTTACTAACTCTAGTCTATGTTCAGCTTGAGCACTGGACTCAGCTTCACTTCCTTCTTATTTTGCATTGATATCCCAATAGTAAGGAGTATCCATTGAAATAGAGAATTTGGGAGTTTTGGATTCTCTCATTTTTCTATCTTTTTTCTTTCTTTCTTTGGCTTCTCCTGTGTTTTTCGTCTTGTTGTTCATCATGGAGAAGCTTAAGATTAGCTAAAATCAACTCACTCTGGCATCCTAGATCATCTAGGACTTCTTCTGCATGTGCACACCATGTTGTAAGGTAATTACTGATTTGGTAAGTCTGATATAAATCAGTGGTGTTTTGTGCATTATTCTCTATGAGAGGAGCACAATCAGCTCGTGTTGCTGGTTGTTTAGATGTAGAAGATGTAGTGCAAAACTTTGTCTTAGGGGGGCATTTCCCACATTTTACAAAACGACGGTTTACATACTTCCATTCTTCAACAGGAGGATATTGAGTATGAGAAATACGATGCATTTTATTTATAGCTAAAAAAGGTTTTGATTCGGGTATATATAAATCAGTTGGGGACAACTGTGGTTCAGAAAGACTAACTTCTTCGAGTGGGGGTAACTCAATGCTTCTGGAAGACAATGCTTCAGTTGGAGGTATAGGAATGACATATCGCCGAGGCCTGGCAATGGGTCGAGGAATCTCTAGTTTTTTAGGAATTATCTTGACTTGACCGTTATCAATAGAGACTTGTTTAAGCTTAGACTAAGGATTTTTGTCATCTGTAAGTGACTTGTTTTGAAAGTACCAATTGCTTGGCAATTCAGTTGGATCATATAAGACACCTTCAACTTGGGCATTGGACAAACCAACAATGACACAATCTTTCAAAACAGGCTATTTGAGTTTAGGATGAACTGTGTTGGTTAGTTGGAAAGAAGCTTGAACTAGTGTAGAAAGATACTCATTATCTTCGATCATTTTAAGACCTTGAACTCCCACCAAGAGTTTCCAACAATCTTTGAGATGGACATCATTCAAACTGATTGAATAATCATGGAATATGATACCGTATTGACATCCAGTGGAAAGATTACCCATAATAGTTCCTATTCATGCATTGTCATAAGTTTGATGACGGGTATCAAAGAGTTCAACAATGCAGGGAGTATTTAAGCCATGTTGGAACAGAGGAGCAAGACCAATTCTTATACCACCAAAATGAAGATAAACATACTTCTGATCCTTAACATACTATATAAATTTCTTGATTTCATCATCAGAGAATAAATTCAGGGCTATTATTTGAACTGCAGGACCAGAAATTTTTACAGTAACTTCTACCTCTTTCAAAAAGGATTTGCGTTTGAAAACAAAGGACATAGGAATTTTGTAGACAACAGTAGCATGGAGAGCGAGAGGATTCCAACTCTCGGGATTTTTAATAGCTTCATGATTTTCAGTAGTTTCTATATCAGATTCAAAGAGCGATCAGAGACTTTAGTTATGACTTTTCGATCTATAGACGAGAAAGAGCGTAACAGAGTGGCCATGTTTACAAACTACACCAGAGATTAACTAAAGCAATGTTTATCTACTCAAGAATTGTAGAACAAAAGATTTTCGAAGGCTTCCTGGCTGGCTTTAAACTCTGTCTGTAGTTTATAACTCAAGATTAGAACAGGGCTCTGATACCAATAAGATGATGGACTCAATAACTTACTTGAACCTCTGAAGAGTATACTGAAATTCTTCATACGAAAAGATAACATACTTGGAAATAATGGTTACATTAGTAAATAGGTAAGGTTTGATTTTCTAATTGATTTGATTATTGATATATTTTATCACCAATCAAACACTTAATTTAGAAATTGTTGGATCTCATGAACAACATATATACTTTATGTAATTGTGTGATTTTATGAATAATATACGAATTCTTTTGTGTGTATTTTGTGCACCATGTCTACTTCTCAAATTTTCTTTTTGGTATAAGAGCACATATGGGCCTAACTTTTTCAAGAAAAAGCCCAAAAAAAAATGAAAGAGGTTTGAAAATGCTTCCACTATACATAGAGTGTGAGATAATATTAATTTAGTGCGTGAGATTTGTGTGTGCCCGATTGTATCTTTCGGTGTAGATCTTGAGTCCAAATCGATAGTTTGTTGTTAGCTTCCAAAAATGTTATCGACTAGCATTTGCACCAGATGTTGCAAAGAAAACGCCATAAGGCATAAAGTGCGGAAATCCATTATGTATAGTCTCTAGAGAAATCACAACATTTCCATGAAGAGTTTCAATGATTGGTAGAAAAGATAAACATCAAACCATACAAAAAGAGTCATAGTCTAGGAACGATGTGGATACACTATTTCAGAATTTATGTGTTAGATGCGACACTAAAAGAGAGTCATAGGCGAGGAAAGATGCAGATATATTCCCAATAAACATTATTTCAGAATGATATACTCCCAATAAACACTATTTCAGAATTTATTGAGTTTGATGGGACAGTACATTCGATTTCTTTGAAGGTTTTCTATGTTATGTGACCTACTGAACATAACAATTGAAAGGAATGGTTAGTAGGAGCTTTCTTTCCACCCTCCGACCTCCTCCGTTGCTACTTCCTCACAGCAATCTTCTTCTTCCTGCAATTTCCAATCACCATAATATGAAAAAACATATTTAAGTTCATAGGATTGAAGTAATTTGATGGGAATTTATATGAAAAAACACAATTACATGTTAGGGTTATGGAATCGAAATTAATTTGATAATAAATTCTGGGAATATTTTAGAATTTGAAAATATGATAGAATGTGCCTGGTCAATTTGTTTGATCCGTTTCACCTTAATCTCACTTGTAATCTCTCTAAGATTCTCATATTCTACAATATTCATGGATCTTGAATATACTCAAAACCTACCATATTCATGGATCCATGAAATTCTAGAAAAGTATTTAACTTTAAAGTTTAAACTTTGTATTGCTCCCTAAGATTTTCAAATTCTATTATTCATATATCTTGAATATTCTCAAAATCTACAATCCATCCTTTATATCCATAGATCCTTTATATCCTTAAATCCATTAAATTATAAAAATATATTTAACTTTAAAAGATCTAGAAGGAATAAGTTTAAACTTTTTATTGAAATTATCTTCTTACATCTGTAAAACAAAATTTGAAAATGAAATTTACAGTGATTGGCCAATATCCAGAGCTAATATGAATCCATCCTATTACCATTCCAAAAAATGTTTATGATATAAAGAGCCTCTACATATATAGAATCTACCTTAATAGTGAATGTGAGGCCAACTTTTATCTCCCCACAGTAGTTCTGGTCTGGAACGACAACATTGTAGGAAGTTGGGGGTAGGCTTCCTTCCATGAATACTCCCTCCAGGGGAATGTTGTGCACCACAATTAGAAATATAAAGATATATGATCAGGAAACAGGAATATTGAAAAACGATGAGAGACTGTAGGATTTGAAAAAATGACTGAGATCATAATGTTGGAGACTCAAGCCAAAGTCAAAACCAAAGCCAAAGTCAAAACCGTCAATAGCCAGTGCATTGAAAAAGGAATGAGATCATTAAAAGATAAGTGAAGATCATTAAAATATATTTACAAACCATTCAAAAGAGGTTAAAAAACAGAAAGTCTAAATCAAGTAAGTGTTTGAACGCTGCAAACAAACCATTAAAAGAAAGGAAATTACGGAGCATAAAATCACAAGATGTGATGTAGCCTCTTACCTGAAGAGAGGAAGTTGAGAAAAGATACTCAGATAAAACTTGGCCTGAAAAACATAAATGAAAAACTAAATCCTGTTTTGATTTTGGTATTGGCAGGGTGGGGTATGCGAGCAGGCTAATGCTTCCGGGAATGCTAAAACAAAATTCAAGTTGGCAGAGGGAACTCAGTTCTACTGGTGACCATTAGATTCCAACCATTCTCGTATGCCGAAAGCATTCTCAACAGACCCAAGAAAGTTTGGATTCAGCAAAGGGCATTGAAGACTCCTGCAGAGGCATTAACCACAAAAAAATTAAGCTTGAAAACTATCTAGTGGGCTGGAGAAATTCACCAAGAAGATCTGCTCCTCAAGATTGATTTTGATAAAGTCCTACACAGATTAGAATGGTATATTACTTCAGATCTGATGAGATCACTGGAATACCTGATATAGTATCTCATATGAAAAACCAAAGCCAAAGTCAAAACCATCAATAGCCACTGCATTGAAAAAGGAATCAGATCACTAAAATATAAGTGAAAAGATCATTAAAAGATATTTACAAACCATTCAAAAGAGGTTAAAAAATAGAAATTCTAAATCAAGTGTTTGAACGCTGCAAACAAACCATTAAAAGAAAGGAAATTACGGAGCATAAAATCACAGGATGTGATGTAACCTCTTACCTGAAGAGAGAAAGTTGAGAAAAGATACTCGGATAAAACTTGGCCTGAAAAACATAAATGAAAAACTAAATCTTGTTTGGATTTTGGTATTGGCAGGGTGGGGTGTGCGAGCAGGCTAATGTTTCCGGGTATGCAAAAACAAAATTCAGGTTCGCAGAGGGAACTCAGTTCTACCGGTGACCATTAGATTCTAGCCATTCTTGTATGCCCAAAGCATTCTCAACACACATTGACAGATCTTTCATATCTTGAACATCTTAATTTTCTCAACAAAAATGCGCGTGTCAAACTGGAAACCTTGAATCTTGAAGGTCTGAGATCACTGGAATACCTGATATAGTATCTGATATGAAAAACCAAAGCCAAAGTCAAACCGTCAATAGCCAGTGCATTGAAAAAGGAATCAAATCATTAAAAGATAAGTGAAGATCATTAAAATATATTTACAAACCATTCAAAGTCTAAATCAAGTGTTTGAACGCTACAAACAGAAAGTCTAAATCAAGTGTTTGAAGGCTGCAAACAAACCATTAAAAGAAAGGAAATTATGGAGCATAAAATCACAGGATGTGATGTAGCCGGTTCAACATCTACAGACAGATGGTGTTGTTATGCCTATCGGACGGTGGCATACCAAAGATCTCTGGGTAACTATGGAATATCTCTGTTTTGCTTTCGGGTCCCTTCTTATGTCATGCTGGTCTATCTCTAGTTTCCACTTCTGTTCTCAAGTTCTCTTAAACTGGTGCTCCCAAGTTCTCCCTATACTTAGGCAGGCTCGGTTGAGTACTCTTGAGTAATTTTATGTGAGTATTTTACTTTTCATTTAATAGAATTAGCCTTTGCAAAGAAAAGAAAACATTATCTTATAATTTGTATGAGAACTTCAAACATTTCACCTATAATTCTAATTGTATTTTTGGAAAGTACTATTTTGTGAAATGTTATACCAATGCCCAATACATATCACAAACCATGTTTCAAACTTCAATAAATTCAAACACATTCTCTATCGAAGGCACGCCCAGAAGACCGGTAAAGTGTGAGGCATACCAAGTCAATAAGTTCAAAAGAAAGAGATGTTATTCATTATCAGATACACGTGTTGGGTTTCGGAAAACAGAGTGAAACAGATTGAAATATAAACGAAACAGGTATACATTGTGCTGTATTTTATGTTTGTAAATTAAGAAAGCTAGATGAAAACCTGTTGCATATAGAAATAATTTATTGACATTTTCCTCTATTGGTACTGCGGACTCTAAAAACAATGAAACAATAAAAAAAAAGCCACGCACTCCAACTTTTCTCCCCTGATCTTGTAGCTAACAGCGACAGTACTATACAATGTTGTATTACAGCCATCAAAATCCACAGAAAACGCTTCTCCAGTGATCGAACTTGGGTAGATCGCCTCCATAAAGCCAAGAGCATAATTCAACAATACCTTGAAAAAATATACTTGTCTAGTTCTCCTCAAGCAGAGGAATAAGATAAAGCTTTAATCACACCATATATTTATGGACGAGAATCGTGACAAGAAACCCTCTTTTCCTATCTCCAAAGAGAGTTATCGACATTCTCAGTCCTGCATTCCTTCAGTAAATAATAATATAAAATAATTCACGAAGCTAGATCCACCCCTAATTTAAATAATAAAATTGTATATAACTCTATTCCTCTTGAATTTTATCTTACACATTTTACAATAATTTTCATTTTCTTCTTTCCTTTCATTTTCTGTTATTTTCCATTAAAGGCTCCCCACAATCAGTAACCACCTTTGGCATTATATCAATTCAATCTCAATAGCCTTTTCCATTTGGATTCACATTAGTTTGAAGAACGGTGGGCTCTCCGGATTTATTCTCCAGAAACTTAAAATCTAGCTCGTCATGGTTTGAGCCCTGTGACAAGAGCCGCAAGATACTATCATTTGTATCTAAATCAAACCAAAATTTTCTTAGAAGTTATTTCATAAAATAGAATATGCCATGCAAATAGTCCCTTGAAAATGAAATCATTAGGTCCAGATTAAACTTACAAGCATGCCAAAAACCGTCATCAATGACAAATCCATCACGATCTTTGTCCAACGCTCTTGATGCCATATGGGGGTCATGATTCCTCTATGAAATAGCCCAAAGGGCAATAAATCCACCCAATCCTTCCATCACAATCGCAGCATCTGTGCCACTGGAAAGCATCTTCTTCACCTTGCGAATATGGTTTGTAGCTGCATATAGCCTATAATTCTCCATTGCACATTCTATTGAAAATACCAATTACCAACAATGCATATGCCTTCTTTGTAATTGTACAAGAAATGAAAAATGGCGTAGTCATCATAAGTTACAATAACCCTCAGAATCACAGATGGTCCATTAGTTGTGGTACTCTGTATTAAGGGAGTTTGTATCCAGCCGGGAACTGTTCTATACCAAGCACCAAGCTCAATCGTGTCCGAGTTCTGTGATAGAGAGATCCATAGTGGTTCCCATAGGCAGTGAGTGAGCCCCCACAGCCTGCAATAAACTACACAAAGCGGAAACCATTCGGGAGGGATAGAATTTGTGTGCAAGGTGGCCTGAAATTCACAGACAATGTGCCAGACGCCCTGAACCACCAGGAAAAAGAAAATTATAATTTCTACAGAAATTAGATAGTATTCGCATCACTCAATTAACAAAACCGAGAATATGCCCACACCACTGAATAACCTAACACTGAGTAAACCCAATTTCAGCCCAACAACAAAAGAACAGAACCCCAAAACTGGATCTCAAACGAGCTGTAAAAAAGCTGTACCTTTGACAGGGCGCCTGCATGATAATTTGTTGCTGAAATCCTCAGAAATTTCAGCGGCGGACGGTCTGCATTTCGTTTGGGAATCGAACCGGCGAACAGCGGGTAGTCAATATCTCGAGTGCCTTGAGGCTCCTTACGCTAGAAAATGAAAGCATGAAGGAGGAAACGCCTTACAGCGTAATTACTTGGGATGAGAGCTAAGATATCGGGAGAGGAAAGAAACAGGAACCAAAAATGTGTCGCCTATTCCATTGCGGTTCACGTTCTTACATTTGTTTTCGTCGACCGAGCCTTAAATAAGGAAAAAAACAGGGACCGAAAATGTGTCGCCTCTTTCATTGCGGTTCACGTTCTTACATTTGTTTTAGTCGCCCACAATGTTCAGGTGCAAAAATTACAACACATCGTGGACATTAATGTGCCCTCACCATAAATTCATCGTGATCTAAGTCTGCTAGCGTTATACGTGGATCATCTCGTGCACATTTTTATGGACGATGGTGGCACGATCCCTAACAACATGCCTGAGGACGAGGAGACCATTCTTGTTTGTGGGTGACGAATGCATACATTCAATTTATTCTTCAATAGATCCGCGAGGTCACCATCAATATTGATCATTGGATATGTTGAAAGGAATCGATCTGTTACCATGGCTACAATACAAACATTTGCCAGCTTAGTGATGTTATGGTCGAATATGCAGCGTTGCTACCTCTTCAAGAATCTTGGATATTGGTTGTCTTTCTATTCGCTTCGTATATAGTTGTTCATTCCATATCTCTTTTAAATGGTTTCGATTAGTTATTTCTAATCAAGCCCTCTGGTACTTGCACTGCTGCAATCATGTTATTATCCTCATGATCATATTTACCGCATATTATTTCCTTCAGCCCATTTTCTATATTAAGAATCTAGTGGAAGGCACAACTCTATATCTTTCCTCTCTTATTCAACCGCGTTGGATGTTTTGGAATAATGACGAAACGATAATCAACCGCCACAATGTCCAACATAAATCGGTTCCATGTTTATGAATAATGACGAAACGATAATCAACCACCGCGATGTCCAACATAAATCGGTTCCATTGAAGAGGTAAGTTTTAAGATAACAGAATGTTTAACTTTTGCTGTAAAGTAGGTCCGCTCTAGGTTGAATTTCTATGAAAAACGATGAAAGCCTAATTTCACGGTGGAAAATAGAAAGATGAATTCAGCCTATCTAAAACACTAGTTGTTTACAGAAGCATCAAATGTATTTTTTTTTGTTTTCTAGATTGGAGGAATGTAGAATTTCATAAAGCATTTTAGAGTTGTTTCATTTATTTAACTTAAGTAAGGTGTAGAACCAATTAATGAACAGAAGAATATAATTAAAATAGTGGTTTTCGACATTTTTCAGTGTCGAGAGAATATATCACTAATTTGATTATGTGAGTTTGTTTTATGATGCCGGGCCTTGTTGTGCTTCAGGTTTCAAGTGCATCAATTATAGGTTATTTTTATGAGATCCATGTGTGTGAGACATGTAAAATTGTAGAATTGAGACTTCTGTGATTTGTCATAGTTATATGGAGAGCTTAAGCGTAAATCACATAAGAAAGAATTTTACCGACGCGTTTCGAACCAACTAGTGTGGTTCATCGTCAGGACAAGTTGTCCTGAAGATGAACCACACTAGTTGGTTCGAAACGCGTCGGCAAAATTCTTTCTTATGTGATTTACGCTGAAGCTCTCCATATAAACATGTAAAATTGTTTGATCAAATTTTGAAGACATTCAATATCGAGACCACCCTCCTAGCAACTAACATATATCCGAAAGTGAAATATCCGGCCGATGGTGGTAGGTCCATAGGTTGGTTCATTACTTGACAAATTTTATTGTGGATGACCCGATGAGACGAGATGTCAATATTGTTGATCTCGCAAAGTTCGTCAACAATGATTAGAGGTAGTCATGTCTTAATTAGAGGTCAAGTGACAGCTCGAAGATGTGTTGGTGAAGAAAGAGGAGTGTTTACGTGAGTGTTGATGAAGACCAATGAGATATAGATTAATTATGTTGTTGTAATATGTGTTATTTATACTGTAAATTGTGATTTATGTAATAATTCAAGCGTTAAGGGGAACTTGGAAATAATGGTTACATTAGTAAATAGGTAACATTTTTTTTGTTGATTGGTTTGGTTGTTGAGATATTTTCTCAACAACCAATCTCTTAGTTTAGAAATTGTGGGATATCATGAGAAACATATATACTTGACGTAATTGTGTCGTTTTGTCAAAGTAATACATGAATTATTTTGTGTGTAATTTGTGCACCATGTCTTCTTATTAAATTTCCTTTTGAAGTACCACAATTGTAAAAATGAGAGCCTCAATGAGGTTGGTTGATCTATGAAGTTGAATTTTGTAGAGGCACAAGGGTGAATAAAACTATAAAAATTGTCAAAAATCATTTAGAGAAAGTAGGCTTTAAAGAACCATGAGAAATATTTCAAAGAAAATAAACACCATCAACCAAAAAATAAGCAAAAAGACATGCAAAATTGGAAAAATTGGCTAAAATATGGCACAACAACACTCATGAAGTTGTATGAAAACTATCACCAACACATCGATCAAAGAGAAGAAATGACAAGCACAGTCCCATAATCAACAATCCCTATCATAAGCAAATTTTGCCCTCCGCTTAAGTCAGCAACAACAATCAATAGCTAATAAGAAGAACTTTGTACTATTGCACAATGATTGAGACACAACAATATGAATTACATAAGCATCTTTTAAAAAAATACCCTATCCATTCTTTCCAAGTCCTCCTATGATATATTCCATTTTTCTCATCAATCATAATCTAATTAACATATACAAGGAAGTATATGAACTCTTGGAGAAGAAGACATTTATAGGTTAAATGGCCCTCATAGCATACCTTGCAAGGGAACTTGATGACTTCCTCCTTTCCTTTCTCAGATTTAACATTAGTAGTAGCTTTAAGATTGGGGTTGTTCTAGCTCATCTGCTACTCTTAAAAAGAAGTGATATTTTTCTTATTTTCCTTGTTCTCGCCCTTGGGTTTTTTCGTAGACTACACATAGTTTATTGTAGCAGTTGGAGGATCAGAAGATTGGGTAGTAGGAACGAGATTGACAATAACAGACAACTTGGAAACTTCCCCGCTTAATTGTTTTACAACAGATTCAGTGGTAGCACCAACGATACCATCAGCATGAGCACGAGGATGTTGGATAGCTAAAGCATTGGAAGTTGTAGGGGAATTAGCGATAAAATCATTAAACGTCCCAGATTGTGAAATATCATATCTAAATGCTAGGCACATGGAATAGATTGATCTTTAGTAACCACGCCAATCATGGCAACATCCTTTGTGATGGGAGGTAGAAGAGACTTGTAGAACTAGTTTTCCGAGGTGTAATCTAGAATGGGGGCCTTGAAAGGCCTTCATCGACGTCTCCATTCATGATTGTGGTCAAAGATGTGGGTTGAAGTATCTTGGCATACTTTATTCATATGTTTCTTTTTTGCTTCATAGCAGATAGGTAATTAAAACTTCTTTAGGAACTTGATGGCAATGGAATTGAAAATATTCACTAAAGTTCATGCTAATTCATTGTACTACTCGGTAGCGTTTCCAGTCAACGTATGTGGGAAGAGTCTGAGTTCAACACTATCATCAATCATAGAGTTTGATACACACCAAAGGTGGTAAGTTGTGTCATGTGTTGTGGGTCATCTCCCTATTTCCTTCGAACTTTAGAATATCTGTAGGAATTTTATACATGATTGGAGGCCAAAGTAAGTTATGGTTGATGGGGAGATTCATTAACTTTTACATATCTGAGATGTGTAAAGTATCGAAGAAGGGAAAATATGTAGGTAACCCTAAATCAAGACAAGATGAGGCAAGATGACATGAAGGACGATGAGGCCCCCCCATTGTAACAACTCCGAGTTAAATCTCATGTAATAAATGTTAATAAAAGAAAAATAAGACTAGGGTCATGGGACATGTATTAAAAGTTAAATGTTGGGAAAATAACTATAGTGGGGCATCCTTTTTGGTTTATTAATGGCTAAGGAAAACGGAAAAGGCATTGGAAAAGTGGAAATATGCATTAATTGACATTTATTTTTTAGAATAAAGAAAAATAGGAGAAAAGGAAAGTGAAGAGACACAAATTTGAAGGAGAGGTAAATTAGAATGAAAATTAAGAAAATAGAGGCTTGAATGATAAGAAGGGTTCTAGGGATTAGTTCACAATCTTTTGTTAGTTTGGATTTAGAATTGGTTTGAGACATAGAAGAAACACCAAGAGGAGAAAACAAGCAAGGAAGGAAAGGAATGAAAAGGAAAAACAAGGAAAGAAAAGGAAATCAAGGAGAAGGTTGGATTAGCATCTTCAACAAGAGGAGTTTGTAGGTAACAGGTTGCATGTGTGATTTCCTACCTGAAGTGTGAATGCGTGGTTCATGCATTTGGTTCATTTGTTGTCACTAAAATGGGTTTTTTTTCAGGTGTTGGGCATGGGACCCCCGCAACAGGCTTTAGGGCTTAAAGCCCGAGTTTTTGTCAATGTAATGTAAAGACTCCGCAAAGTACGGACACAGAGTGTGAAAGTATAGGATAAGTCATAGGGTTGTCCACCCTAAGAATTGTAAAATAATGTAAAGTTGGGTTAGCCTACCCATGGTCCGCAGACCATGGGATTGTATAAATACAGTGAGCCTATAAGTGTACAGTTAGTTTTTGGAAAGTAAGCAAGTAATAGATAGATGTGAAGGCATGGTTAAAGGATAGAAGTGGATCCGAAGTGTATTGGGTCATAGTAGTAGGAAGAGGCTCTGCAAATGATTGCACAGAGGCCTAGTAGAGTCCGCAGTTGAGTGCGCGGACCCCTGCAGCTAAGCGCACAGGGCAGAGTCGGGTCTGTAAGTGGATTGTACTTGGATTTGAAAGCTAATAAAGAGAAGTTTATTCTGTGTACCTATTCTTGAACTTGTATGTTAGTGTTATGTGTTACTTTACTCTATTATTTACTACACGCAAGTGATAATTACGTGTATGAATTTCGCTTGTATGTAAATTTTATCTATGTAATTGGTGAACAAAGACTAATTAAGGAAAATTAGAGTAAATAACCCGGGTCACGCTGTGACTAGAACTGTGCGAAGACAGTATCAAAAGGAGTGGGGCACCTGTAGTTGCGCGTAACGTAGTAAGTGTGAAGTTTGGACCGCGTACCAATCACCACATATCAGACATCCCCAGGGTGTGGAAACTTGATTCTAGCACCCTCCCATACTACTTCGGGTGAGACCTCAGTCCGCACTCCATGGACTATTGCCGAAAGGGCTAGTAGTACTGGGACTTGCTTGGCTAAATCACTTCCGAACTTGGGTCAAGCCCTACTAAGCCAACAAATGGTTCTGTTGCCCAAACTAGGATCTGCATAAGGGATGTCTGATGTCATGCCACTGGAACCCAACAAAGAAAGAATTTGAAGAGTGGTTGGATAAGAAGATTCACGAGTTTGCGACACGGGAAAATAGAACTCCTCAAGTATCTGAGAAAATATGGCTAGATCACTACGTGTATATAGAAATCCACGAGACTTTTTTTGCATCGTTTCCATCTCAACTGTATGAGTGGATCATGAGGTTAACCGACAGCCAGGGGAGGTGTAGGTTCGACTAACCAATAGTGTGGACTCCGGAGATAATGCGTCGACTAGAAGCCTCATAGGATAAGATAGCACGAGCTATGGACCTTTGGCTCGACCGAAGAATAGGAGGATTTATCCCTGAGTTCGCGGTGGACACAACTATCAATTACAATGAGGCAGAATGAAACTTTCTTAAGGTACCGCGAGGTAAGTATATTAAATATTTGAATACCTAGATTAAGATGCTCTTATTTGAAAAGTGAGTTATGCGAATAAATTAACGTTTGGGACTACGTGGAGCGGAAGAATCTACAAAAGCGGAAGTAGTGAAGAATTAGAAAACAGTCCCTTAATTTCACCCTCGTGGGAGAGCGAGGACGAGCTTGCGCAATTTTCTCCGAGAAGCATGGTCAGTTTGATAAGGCAATGGATTCTGTCGCTACCTCCACCCACCTTGCCACCCGCTTCACCTCCGTCACCTCCATCCCACCACTCCACCTTGACCACCTCCACAGTTCGATGTGGTGAGCGCTACCAAACTACTGATATTCAAAATAGTAGGGAATGAGGATTTGGACCAATTCTGGTTCGTGGTAAGAGCAGTATGGGAAGCACAAGGTGTCACTGATGACAATATTAAGAAGGCTACATTGGTGAGCACACTGAAGGATCTCGCATTAACGTGGTACATCAAGCACTCCAATGACCACCCAAATGCAAGGATAGTAGAGATCCAAAATGCATTGAACAGAGAATTTAGTAGGCCTATATCAAAGATGTAGTCAATCATTGGGTTTAAAGAGATTGCGATGCTTCCAGGTGAGACACCTTGGGATCTGGACCAAAGGTTAAAGAGTATGATCCACGGAACCAATATGACGCGAACGGATGCACAACGTCGCGCATGGTTTGTAGCATCTCTGACACCACACTTGAGGACAACGTTGTCATAGCAAAAACTTTCTACCTAGGCCGAAGCATTGGAGATGGCGATGAGGTTGCATGAGACCCTAATGCAAGACCCTGGGTTGGGAGTTCAACAAATCCACACGCAACTATAGAATCTATGCTTGGAAATGCAAATTTTGAACCAGGATAGGGCACCATGGCCAGAGGCGCACGAGGAAGTATGGTGCATAAAATGCAAAGGCCAGGGCCATGAAAAGGATCATTGTCTAGTGTTCCCAAACTACTTGGCAGGACGGGGGCCAATGCAATTGAGGCCAGAGGCATAGGCAGGGCCAAGTGCGACACCCATGTTATGGTACACGATCTATCAGATAGGAGGAAAACACACGATGGATAATTGTCATTTGTTGTAAAAGTATACACAGACTCCCCAACATTTGTTTTGTAATTTCTACAGGTCGGTAGGCCACGATGAGTGCACTTGTCATAGCTATGACTTAATGATGGATCAGACCCCAACCTATAGAATGTAGATAGAAATGTGAGCCCTTGACCCACTGGGGGGATGGCGCGCATTGGATTCCAGGTACGAGGTCGAGGACGAGGAGGTATGGGACTAGGAATGGGCCATGGACAGTTAATTTGTTACAATTGCAGAGGCCCAGGGCACTATTTCCACGATTGTACCAACCCAACGAGGATATCCTATTCGTATTGTGCTCAGTTTGACCATGAAATAATAGATTTCCCTATGTTGATCACATATATGCATGAAAAAGGCCTGAAATAATAGATTTCCCTATTGTATTCCAGCCTCCTCCAACTCAGAGTATACAAATTATGAGGTCTGAACTGCGCGAAGAAGACCCGAATGTGAACATGATGCTCAGAAGTGGTACGACCATCGGGGAGGATAAGGGAAGCAACCCAAGGAAGATACATGGGTTCGCAAGGCTCTTGTAAACGAACTTGAGTTTGACTTAGAGCACGCAAAGGAGATATTCATGGAAGCCAAGAAGAGCTTCGTGGAGGCCTCCACTTCAGGTAATAAGGATCAACTAGAGCCAAGGATGGATCCTTCTATGCTTACTACCTTTCTCGAGACAAGCATGCAACTATTGCACAGAAAAAGGTATTTAAGGGACTATAGGAGTTGATCACTAGGTGCGCGGGGTAAGGAGAGCTGCGCATAGTCCAGAAATTGGGAAAGCATTCCTTGTGTACTAGAAGGGAGATGAGATTGACTACGCAGATTGGTGAGTATGAAATGGATCAAGTAATCCTAGATCTGGGTTCGGATGTGAATGTGTTACCCAAGAAAACATGGGAATGTATGGGCAGGCCCGCGTTACAGTGGTCCCCTATTCAATTAAGAATGGTGAACCAATAGAAGATTCTGCCTATGGGGAGGTTGCAAGGGGTAACAGTTGATATTGAACGCGTGAGAACACAGATAGATTTTGAAGTGATAGAGATTGTCGATGACAGCAATCCCTATCCCATGCTATTGGGAATTGATAGGGCCACTGATATGAATGGATTCATCAATCTGAAGAAGCACAAAATTATCTTCGAGAAAATTTCGCTACGCGTAGTAGTTCCATTGGACCCAGCCAAAGGAGCAGGCTACACTTAACCAGTGCACGATGATGAAAGCGATGATGAGCTGGATTGTATTGACAAGATAACTATGCAAGAATAGGATTGGGTGAATCCGACTGCAGATGGGAGAATATCGTGGGAGCGCGAAAGCTCCTGCACTTTGGATTTAGACGAAGAAGTAGAGCACTGGCAGAATTGGTTGCACGAAGTGACAATGCTGAATTGCAACATGATGGTTAGATCACTACATTGTGTGACAACAGAGGCATGAGAGCTTCTAACATATGATGGACTAATAACGGTGGATGAATTCTTGAGCAAATTTGAAAGCACAGTACCAGAACAACAACGGTTCAATGCATTGAAGTGGGCATTGTGCGCAACACCCGCATGATGGTGGGGTACCAATCAAGGAAATTTTGATGACTGGTGTGGATGTAGAAGGATGATGCACCTAAGGTTTGGAAGCTCCAATTTTGAACGAGAGTTGGGTAGCTAGGATGGAGCAGCTTGCATACCCATCTATGTCGATGGGTACAGATGTGTGCTGTGTAGTCCCCACAAACACATCCCAAACTAAGAATCAAAATCGGAATAGGACGTAGCAGCAGGAAAAGCGACGCGCCCCATAGAGGTTCCACGTAGAAGAATTTAAGAAAGTAGGTGGGATCCTCAACAACATCCACTAGGTGAGCTGAACTGATTGGGACATGTGTGTACCAGCAGTCTGATGGGCCTATAGGGCGATGTACAAAAACCTAAGTGCAGAAATGATTCCAAAGACGATGAGTAGAATCGAGGCCATCGTTTTGGGGGAAAGGAATCGTCATGCAATAACTCCCATAGTTGGGATAACATGTGAGGACCAAGACGAAAGAATTATGTAGCCGCGCAAGGACGAACATATGTAGATTCAGGAAGCCATTCGATGAGGGAACCTTGAGCTTCATGAACTTGAAGAAGATTGGGTACGATTAAGGTAGAAAGGTATGTTAATGGATGCGGAAATGAAAAAAATAGAAACCAGAATCGTGCAAGCATGTCACGTCGATAGAATGACAGGAAAATATATGGGTAGCCATACCACTACATTAGAAGATTGTCGCTGAAAATTTCTGGCTCTACTACCATGGTTGTGACCACACCTTATCAGACAAAGTAACTATGGGAGTGCAATGCATAAGGAAGAACGTGAGGTGTTGAATGGCACAAGGGAAACTGAGGAGGGCCCACAAAGTGGGCTGGAAGGTGAATTGAAGCCTTGCACAGGTGGTGCAACCACCTGAATATCCGTAGGAAGCACAGTCTCAGCGCTCCAAGTAGTTGAAATAGAGCACAAGACTATAAAAGAGTCTATATGGGAGTTGTGCGAAAAGGAGGTTATGTCTAGGATCAGTATGTCACATGGGTTGCATCTGGACATAGAGGGCTGCGTTGCCATGCAGGTAGGCTGAGAAGTGACTGTTGGTGTCATTGTTCATAACAAGAAGTCCAAATTAAGGTAACGACGAGCGGGCGGCGGGTAATTAAGACACGAAGTCAAAACTAGATTTGGGACGATCTACCACAAATCTTGCATTAATGAGCTAAATAAGGGGGAAATGGTCGAATTTAAATTCAAAAATGCCTATAAATCACAGGTGGCTCTCCACCAAAAAACCCTTGGCATTTTTAGAATTCAGTTGTTGCGCTATCAATTCGGTATGGACCTGACAAATTTGGAGGCTTTGAGAGAAAGTTCAGTGTTTGAGACATTGCCGAAGGAGACACAGGATTTCTTGAACAGAATGATGTCAACAACCAAGGGAGTCGCGCAGTGCCCTACGCTGCTGATGGGGGATGCACCGGAAATTCCTAACTTGCCCCGGACGCCGAGGCCCAAGAAGGATCCACAGGTAGCAGGATTGGTCCATATGTCTCCGCGAAATCTGCAGTTCGGTACACTGTCTATGGAAGACAAGGGAAAGACTATTAATCTTGAAACAAATGATGAGAAGGAGGATCTCCAAGAGGTTGTAGAAGAAATCGAGGCAGATGAAAAAATGGAGGAAGACATTCAGCCAGTGCGTGCTGCAGCAAAACTGCCCAAGTATGTCCCTCCGCAAAAATGGAGAGTAAAAGTACCCAAAGATTTGGATGCCGTTAAGAGCGCACTCCAAACCCCACTTCTCCCAGATGGAATTTTGTTTGAAGGATCGGTTCTGGGCCACGTGCCCATGACAAAATTTGAAGATTGGGACCTCGCGGACAGCGGAAAGTTCCCACATTTTAAGACTAGCCAAGTCATGAAACAGAGGAAGGAGGGGTCAGTTACACTGCTAAAGCCACATAAATGGTTTCGCAGTGTGGAGGAGGTTGTGCTACTCTGCCTACTATGGATTCCACACTTTCATCGGGCACCAATCACAATGTTTGTCATTAGGAAACTTCTTTGCCTATTGCACGATGGGTACTTGTGGCTGGAGAAGCCTATACCTATCATGGTGGAGCTTATTCACAGGATTTCTTGGCTTCCTTGTACGGGAAGGGATCCCATGGAAATAGCTAGAAAAATCAGAGATTTGGTGCTCGTAGAGGCCATGAAGAAGAAATACAAGTTGGAAAAGAAGAAGATAGGTTACGTAATTAATAACATTCAAGACAAAGGGGTGTGCGTCACCACCCACTTGCTGGCTGGGAAGGTGATGAGAAAATGCAGCAGCAACGAGGTACCAGTGATGGTTGTCGCGTTGGTCGAAAAATGCACAAAGGGGGTACAGTTCAATTGGGCGCAGTTCCTCTACAAAGTGTTTCTGACGAATTGCAAGGAGGCCTAAGAGCAGGGTAATAGCTTCCATTATGCATGGTTACTCTTATCCATCTTGTTGATTACAGGGAATTGCATGAGGACAGTCAGTTTCCTGCTCTTGAACTAGACTTGCCAGAGGTGGAAAAATACACGTTGCCCTGGGCGATACAGGATGCCACGGGAATCTGCAAGACCAAGATCTTCTGGATACTCATGGAGGCAAGCATCTAGATGTGGATCAACAAAAGGTTGTGCCTACCCCCCACGATGTACGATAGGCTGCGGAGCTTTGCAGACTTTAAGGTAGATATGCACAATATGTATATCAAGGCGCGAAAGGATCTGAAGCAGAACTGGACCAAACTCCCTTTCATTGTGATTGGACGTTGTTTTCGCGGTGCTCGACTCATGGCCACCCGAGTGGCGCGCCCCGGATATGGAGGCGCATGATGAGACAGCGGTACAAAAACAGAATGATGCCACCAAGCTACTGCCATAGCAGAAACACAATGAGCAGTTCACTGAGGAGGTAAGGGCTTCCTGCGAGGCAGCGAAGGCCGCCACAGAACAGACCAAGGCTACTGGCAAAGCAGCAGTAGCACCGGCCACTGGTACCACCATGATGTAGGGGGAAAGAGGCCCAAACTTGACCACAGGATAGGGGACAGAAGACATGACAGAAGGCGCGAACCCAAGCACGACATCTACACAACTGAAAGGGTCGTGTATTACAGAATGAACAGGGCCACGGAAGAAGACCAAGGCTTCAAAACTGGATGGTGAACCTATTATGTTGACAAAGGGTGACCTATATGACATCGGCGAAACAATTTGTGAGGTCACGAGGGAAGCACTCTAGGAAGCAATGACGGAGCAGCGGAATGTGTTGGGGGCCCTCAAGGCATAGCTGCAGCAACTTCAGGTGCGACCCTCACAGGACAGAATGGTAGCTGTCTACGGTGCCGCATGTACATCGGCAACAGAGCAGTTGCTGCGACTAAAATGACTAACACCATCGTACTACCGGTAGGAGCACTGTCATCGGACAACATGGAAGACAGAGCCGCGGTAGGCCAGATCAAGGGACTTGGCCTAAACTTGGCTGCCCTTCCGCGGGATATATTATACCAGCTATAGGACGGAGCGACAGCAGAACTCCGCGCTAGAGAAGGACGCGCAGTGCAAATTCTCAGTGAACAACGAATCAGCATCGAGTAGCTTAGCGTACAATGCGATGAAGCATTGGCGCAGAATCAGCAAATAGTGGAGGAAGCATGTCACCGCACCCCAGAGCTAGAAATTGCGACAGACCTACCAATAGGAGTGCGGATTCACAAATTGGGCAGTGGATTCTGCAATGAAAAGGAAGAAGAAATGAAGATCCAGTTGGAACTCAAGCTTCAGATTGTTGAATTATGTTTAAAGGTGTAGTCATCCATGCCCTCGAAATTTCAGGAATAGCATGTTGACACTATCCAAAAGGGGCTGGAGGAAATAGGATAGGCAGTGCAGACCTGTACAGTGATGTTGGAAGAATCCTTCGTGGTCCTTACTTCCCTACAGGAGGACCCCACCATATAGCGCCTGGAAACAGAGGTGCGGGAACTTCAAATGCAATATGATAGTGTACGCGGGACGATGTAGACAGTGGTCTTGACCCAGCGGCTCGCGAAGCTACAACAGGCAAAGGCATTGAAGGAACAAGTGGATGTTGTGCACCAAAAAAAGGTAGTATTTAAAGCATGAGTCCGGCCCTGGATTGATGAGGCCTTCCTCATCACACCCGACATCGAGTAGAGTAGATCCAACAGATGGCAGAGTAGTGCACTGTGGACCTTTGCACAACCCAGACACAGTTGGAAGGGCTTCGTGCTAGGATTGTCGCACAGTGACTCAGGACGTGTCACGATGATTGTGTTGGGGGCCTGTTGGGCATGGGATCCCCCACAACAGGTTTTGGGGCTTAAAGCCTGAGTTTTGGTCAATGTAATGTAAAGACTCTGCGAAGTATGGACGTAGAGTGCGAAAGACTAGAATGAGTCATAGGGTTGTCCACCCTAAGAATTGTAAAATAATGTAAATTTGTGTCAGCCTACCCATGGTCTGTGGCTCTAAGTTTAAAGTTAGTTTTTGGGCAAGTAAGAAAGTAATAGATAGATGCGAAGGCATGGTTAGAGGATAGAAGTGGAACTAAAGTGTGTTGGGTTGTAGTAGCAGGTAGAGGCTCTATAGCTGAGTGTGCAGAGGCCTAATAGAGTCCGCAGTTGAGTCCGCGGACCCCTGCAGCTGAGTGCGGAGGGCATAGTCGGGTCTGTATTGAACTGAACTTGAGAAGGATTATTAATAAGGATAAGTTTGATTCAGCATATTGTGCATCTATTTCGTGGATTTTTATTTTGATATTATTTGTTAATTGCATCTATTTATTTATATGCATGCACTTGGAAAACATTGATGAATGCTTATGTATGAAAATCCTTCAAAGTAATTAGCGAACAGAACCTAAGAAAGGAAGATTTGGGTAATTAACATTGGTCACATTGCAGCTAGATTTGCGCGAAGGGCAAAGGACTCACTGGTGCGCATAGCCCAGTAAGCGCAAAGGTTGAATCGCGTACCAATCACCACATACCAGACATCCCCAAGGTCCAGACATACTTGAATTCTTGAGAAATTTTGAAAGCAAAGTATTGGAACAACAACGGTTCGATGCGTTGAAGTGGGCATTGTGCGCAACACCTGCGCATTGGTGGTGAACCCATCAAGGCAGTTTTGAGGACTGGCGCGGATGTAGAAGGATGATGTGCATACGATTTCAGAAACCGCAGCTACGATTACAAGACAAATACGATGGATGAGATGACCCACACACGCACCTCACGAAATGGGCCAAGCCTATGGAGAAGAACCACAGCCTAAATGGGTACATGTATTCTACCATACCTTGGATGTAATACCCATGAATTGGTATACTAAGATATAACTTTGACATGGTACAAGCGAATGGGATTTCTTGCACGATTTTTGTTAATATTCACATTTGAAGACCGGTGGTCGGATACTGTTGACGATGTGCTGCAAGTAGTAAAAGATGTCATCTTCAAAATACCATAGGAGCCATTGGAAATGCTGCAACTAAAATGGGTGGTACAGTTAAGTAGTGCACTAGAGTGTTATAATTTGCAGGTGGAGGAGGATGATGATGACCCTCGGAATATTGATATTCCAAAAACCGAAAGCTGTCATGAGGTTCGGGGACCATCAATTGAGGATCCTGACATCACCGCGCCACTCAAAACAAAGCAGGTAAACATTGGCACAGAAGAGTAGCCAAATTACACGATGCTCAGGGACTATTGGGACGATGCTACGGTAGATAACGTTGTCGAGTTACTCTGCAAATATCAAGGCTTGTTCCTAACCAAAATCACAGACTTAAAGGGGATCATTGGCGACTTAAGGATGATGAAGATCACTTTGAAACCGGACATGAAGCTAGGTAATCAATGACCTTATCACTTGAATCCCAAGTATAAAGAAAAGGTTTGCGACAAATTAGACAAAATGCTCATAGTTGGAATTATTGAACCAGTGGAAGAATGCGATTGGGTGAGTCCTATGGTAGTGCAAGAGAAAAAACCGAAGGGAAAAATAGGAATATGGATGGACCTTAGGAAGCTTAACGAAGCATGTGTTCACGATCCATTCTTGACACCATTCAAAGATGAAGTAATGGAGAATGTTGGTGGTCAGGAAGCTTACTCATTCATGAATGGCTTCTCAGGGTACCATCAGATCAATATCATGCAGGAAGATAGGAGAAAAACAACCTTCACAATAGAATGGGGCTGATTTCAATACACTATTATGCTCTTTGGACTAAAGAACGCACCACTGATATTCTCGTGCATAGTGGTGGTGGCATTCAAATAATACATCCAAAAATTCTTGGAGGTCTATCTAGACGATTGGACTATCTTTCGATTAGTTAAGCACCATGTAGCGAGCTTACGGTTGATGCTCGATACTTGTTGCCAACACCAGATTGCACTGAACCTTAAAAGTGCACCTTCCTCATTCCCTTTGGAAACCTGCTAGGCCATGTGGTCTGCAAACAAGGCCTGAGGGTGGACCCTGCGAATATTGTTGTTATTCTGAATCTGGAAGCACCCTGTAGTGTCAAACAGTTACGCACTACTTTGGGGCACACTGGCTACTATAGGAATTTTATCAAGAGTTATGCCCAAATAACTGCACCATGGAACATATATTGAAAAAAGATGTAACATATTGTTGGAATGATGATTGCTTGAAGAGTTTGGATGTCCTAAAGGGGAAGCTGGCCTCCGAACCAATTTTGGTCTTCCCGGAATGGGACGTGGAATTTCATGTACATGTTGATGTGTTGTGTATCGCACTGGGAGTTGTACTCACGCAGGAGGGCATGGAGGCTGTGGATCACCCGATCACGTTTGCAAGTTGAAGATTGTCCAAAGCAGAAAGGAATTACTCTACCACTGAACAGGAGGGGTTGGTAATGGTGTACGCGCTCCAAAAATATTGACACTATTTACTTGGACAACATTTCAAGATGTATACCGACCATTCTACATTGAAATACTTGGTGAACAAGCTTGTGTTGGGGGGGAACATATGCAGATGGCTCTTACTATTTCAAGAATATGATCTTGAGGTCATAGTCAAGCCAGGATGCTTAATTGTAGGACTAGATCACTTATCACGAATTGAGATGGGCGAGGAACCAACAAATTTGTAGGAGGGACTACTTGATGCATAGCTCTTCGCAGTACGCATCGTGGACGAACACTTTAAGGATATATTCCATTTTCTAACAACAGGGACTGCACCAAAGGAGTACTCAATCCAATAGAAGAAGGAATTGGTGGTGCGTGCGGCGGACTTTTCTGTCATCGCAAGGAACCTTTACAAGATGGGAAATGATGAGATATTGTGAAGATACGTACCTGAATTTTAAAGGGGTCAGATCCTCACGGAAGCACATGGGGGTGCTGTAGGAGGACACTATGCAGGATGTGCGACCGCACAAAAGATTCTTTGCGTAGGGTTATGTTGGCTAGCCCTGCACCAAGATTTGAAAGTGCATTGTAAGGCCTATGATATATGTTAAAGGATAAGAAAACCATCACGAAGGGACGAGATGCCGTTAAATCCCCAAATGACATTGCAGCCATTCGAGAAATGGGTAGTTGACTTTGTAGGCCTAATCAAATCTTAGGGAAAGACAGGTGCCCGCTACATCATCACCACGATGGAGTACCTAACACGATGGGCAGAAGCACAATCGGTCAAGGACTGCACAGCTACAACGATTGCAAATTTTTTGTTCGAAAACGTGTTGACACGATTTGGCTTCTCAAAAATCTTAGTGAGAAATCACAGAACACATTTCTTGAATGAAACCATCAGCGTGCTCACAGAAGGGTTCCAGGTTTATCACCAGAAAAGTACACCATACGACCCATAGGCTAATGGAAAAATAGAAGAATTCAATAAAATACTAGAGACTGCGTTGACCAAAATATGTAACACACAGCGGAACGCCTGGGACCTGCATATACCCATTGTGTTATGGGCGTATAGGATAACGTGCAATAAATTGACAAGACAAACACCATTTCGGTTGGTCTATGGTATGGAAGAATTTATTCCAATGGAATATATTGTACCTAGTCTACAGATAGCAGCGCTCATAGGCATGTCGGATTGTGAAGCTCTAGAAGAAAGGCTTGTGAAATTAGAAGAACTCGAGGAAGAATGATTTTTGGTCGGATTTCACTGGTAGGTACAAAAGCAGCGTGAGAAAGCCTAGCACGACCACCATATCAATTTCTGCACCTTCAAGGTAAATGAATTAGTGCTACTGTATGACAGCAAGTTCGAAAAATTTCCCAGAAAATTCAGAATGCACTAGTTGGGACTATATGTGGTAAAAGAGGTTATAGACGGAGGCGCGGTCCAGCTAGTCAAACTTAATGGAGAACCCTTCCTAGGAAAAGTAAATTGCAGTCGCCTAAAGCCTACACAGGCGGGCCGACTATTTGACTAACCGACCGAAGCACAGTCTTCATGACCCAAGGATCTAGATAGGGGTGCGGGACTATAAACACAAGCACCAGAAGTCGGTACCAAGGAAGAGACACGAGTTAGATGCAGATGATTCATAAGTAGGACTAGAGTCGATTCATGAGATGGCAGAACAACGCGTTGTGGAACTTTGTGTAGCACAGGCACAATTGAAGGGGCTTCGTGCAAAGATCGTTGCACCACCAGAGTGACTCAGGACGAGTCATGATGATTGTGTTGGGGACCTGTTGGGCATGGGATACCCTGCAGTAGGTTTTGGGGCTTAAAGCCTGAGTTTCTATCAGTGTAATATAAAGACTCCACGAAGTACGGACATAGAGCGCGAAAGTCTGGGATAAGTCATAGGGTTGTCCGCCCTAAGAATTGTAAAATAATGTAAAGTTGTGTTGGACTACCCATGCTCCGCAGACCATGGGATTGTATAAATAGAGCGAGGCTCTAAGTGTAAAGTTAGTTTTTTGGAAGTAAGTAAGTAATAGATAGATGTGAAGGCATGGTTAAAGGATAGAAGTGGATCTGAAGTGTATTGAGTCATAGTAGTAGGAAGAGGCTCTGCATTTGAGTGCGTAGAGGCCTAGTAGAGTCTGCAGCTGAGTGCGCAGACCCCTACAGCTGAGTGCTCAGGGCGGATTTGGGTCTGTAAGTGTATTTTACTTGGATTTGAAAGCTAATAAAGAGAATTTTATTCTGTGCACCTATTCTTGAACTTGTATGTTGATGTTATGTGTTCCTTTACTCTGTTATTTACTACGTGCAAGTGATAATTACGTATATGAATGCTTGTATGTAAATTTAATCTAAGTAATCAGCTAACGAAGACTAATTAAGGAAGATTAGGGTAAATAACCCAGGTCGCGCTGTGACTAAACTGCGCGAGGACATAATCACAAGGCGTGGGGCGTCCGCAGGTGCGTTTAGCACAGTAAGTGTGAAGGTTGGACTGCATACCAATTGCCACATATCAGACATCCCAAGGGTGCAGAAACCTGGTTCCAGCACCCTCCCATACTACTTCGGGTGAGAACTCAGTCCGCGCTCCGCAGACTGTTGCCAAAAGGGCCAGTAGTACTAAGATTTGCTTGGCTAAATCACTTCCGAACCTAGGTCAGGCCCCACTAAGCCAACATCACGTTTGACAGTTGTTTCATCCTTGCCTTTCCATTTATTGAATATCCATGGTGTGATGGGATTCATTTCTTGGTTCATCTTTGGATTTCTGGAAGGCTTTGGAACCGGGGGAGGTGGTCTTAGGAACATTCTTAAGGGTTGAGGGTGGATATGATTTTCTCTGTGAAGCCCTAAAGAAGTGGGTGGAGATAGGAAAAATCCTCAAGGTGTGGTCAAGGAATTATGAGGAATCCAAGCTTGTTTTGGTTTTTTGAACTTTTGACTAGTTTTGGCAAGATTTTGGTAGCTTAAGGGTGGAGGTGGTTTAAACTCTAGATTCACTTAAGGGTGGAGGTGGTTTAATCTCTGGATTCACTTAGTTGTTTGTGTCTTAGTTTATCCCATGAAATACCACATTCATGCTTGGAATATAGCATAGGGGTGATTGGCTAAAACAAATTTTCGGCTCAAGTCAACATATGGTCGGGTGGTACATAGATGTCCCTAACTTGGTTGGATTTTGGATATGTCAATAAGAGCTATATTCCTATTGTCATTTATGATAATTTCTACTTGTTATTATTTTGATTTGATTGTTGTTTTGTCATGGTTAATATTCTAGTTATATGTTGGTTATAAGCATGGTTTATGATGTGGTTTGGCTATGGCTCTTGTTATGCTTTGTGAAGTTAATGAATGGTTGATGAATGCATGAGCTAACTAGTGTTAGTGCCGCTATTTGAGAGGTAATTGGACCTTCTTGGTGATTTCCAACTCAAGTACATAGATTTACACTTAGATATGCATTAAATACCTATAACTTACATGTTTAACATGTGTTTGACAAAATATCTAGTATGTTGTGGTCAATCTAGGTCAATTTCTGGTGATTAGCATTGTATTTATGAGAAATATGATTCTAGAAAGTTACAGGAGCTTTTGGGAAGTGGTTTGGAAGCTATCCTAGTAAAGTGGCTCAGATCCTAGGAGCACATGTTCTTAACTGAATATTTTAGGTCATAATTGTTGGCATCTAGGCTTATGAGTGTGGCTATAACTTGAAAACTACATGCATGCCTTGTTGTGGGAGCGGTTGTGGACCTAGGGAAGAGAAAAAGGATTCCAACTCAGGGTTTGGTAACCTGGGGTGGTTTTTTAGCTTCTGATTGATTTGTATGCCTTGTAGGATGCCAGTTGTGATTAGTTTGTAGGCTCCACTTCCATAACTGGACCTAGGAGGTTAGGTCAAGTCATAGTGGCACTCTGCCTCACATTTATCCAGAGGGCTTGTAAAAGCAGGTAAATGTGGGAGGTGATGTGTTAGAGATTGGTATCAAAGCTTCCAAGTTCAAACACTTGCACTGGATGGGTGGGATTTTATTGTTATGCATACATGTTAGTTGTATTTATGCATTGTAGTGGCTATGGTTATCATGTATATGGTCGACGTTAGAGTTCATGATGTCGATAAGTTGATATGTTGGTGTCATTATATATAGACATGTGTATTGTGCTAATATTGAATGATTTGTGCAGACAAGATAGCCTCCCCAGAACTTCACTGAGGTATCTTGGTTATTTTTATATTTTTTTATCTGACATGCTATGTTTGTATGAGATAGAGGATTAGAGATGACAAGAAGAATGGTGGATTACATTTCGCGTGACTTTCCTTATGGACCAGCTGAGTAGCATGGGGATGAGTATTCTGCTGACATAGAAGATACTTTGAGAATTATAAAGGAATAAAGTTTCAAAGTAGATAATGACAGGATAATTCACTCATAGGAAAGGCTTGCGAGGGCATAGGAAAAGTAAGTAAAGGTCAATGCGGTCATCCTTCAGAGTTTACGAGATTTGCAAAGGTATGGACAACCACATATCAGTTATGGATAAGAAGATATGACTAACAGAGAATAATGTAGTAGGTCGCATGGAGGGCACATGTTAAAAAATGATGGCATGGTTAGAGGTGGTAGATGGATGGATACAATTGACAGGAGAGGTAGTGGTAAAGGGTTCTATTCTACTTCTAGTTCATATAAGTAGCATGGCCATAATCACTATCATCCTTATAGGAGGAGACAAAAGGGATACTTTCCAGATGAGTTCAAGAAATCCAAGCCTCCTACATCCAACGGAGAGCTGAAGAAACCAGAAGATACATAAATATGGTTGCTTCAAAGAAGAAATTTTTTGAGCTACATGATTATACAGAGAACATGAAATCCAAGATAACCATTTCAATTTCAAGGAAAAATAAGATATTTGGTGGCAAGATTTGAAGCATGTCAGAGGTGTAATGACAGAGGAGTTGAGTTGTCATGAGTTTAAAAGACTCCTTAGGAAACAGTTATTGTTATAGAGATACTATGATGGTAAGGATAAGGATTTATAGGAATTGAAAATGGGGTATATGACAAATGAAGAGTATACAACTAAATTTTGGAGTTTTTTATTTATGTACCTTATCTCAAGGACACGAAGATCAAGGTTAAAAGATTCATCAATGGACTGCCATCATCATTCAAGGATTAGATTGAGTATGATGAGCCTTAGTCATTGGAGGAATTCATTGGGATGTTGAAGCATTTTTATGAGAAATCAAAGTGGAAGATTGAGCCTAAGCATGACTAGAAAGGCAATGAAAAGGCCAAAGTGGCTTCTAAAGCGGGAAATTCCTCAATATGTAGGTGATAAATAGAATGCGGCTACTTACAAGAATTTTAGTATAGTAGAGAAGGGGCATGGATCTCAGGCTAGAGAGCAACAAAATAAGGACAGTGGAAGGGAACCATTATAGTATTGGATTTGTGGAAAATATCATTGCGAGAAGAATTGTCTGTTGTATCCCAATGACATACCTCTAATATACAATGCTCAGGAGGCGTAAAAAGTTGGGGATGTTGGATATATAATTCCTCAGATTCATGTAGCATTTGATAACAAGAAGGTAGATCACAAGGAATCAATTATTGAGATGGAAGGTTAAGCTCTATGAATGAATTGTTTCGATTTTGTGATCTTGGATATAATTGTAGTTATGTTAATCTTGGCCTAATGGATAAGTGTGGCTTGAGAAAATAAGTGCATTCAGAGCCTTAGTTAGTGAAGTTGGCTACATGTAGTAAGAAACGATTTCATCATTGGTATGCCTACATCAACACACCTAACTGTGCTTCCTTTGGGATCATACAATATGATTTCAGGTATGGCTTAGTTTTATCTTCATAGGACTAAGGTAGATTGTTACGAAAAGGCTATTGAGTGATTAGATGATAATGAAGAGAGGATATATTGTAGGGTAAGAAGAAACCTACATCATTGAGAATGGTTAAACCTATGTAAGTGTTATCGGGAAAACTAAAACTAGTGTCCATTCAGAGCTACTAGTCCCACTAAGATGGGTAGCTATCTTAGAAACAAACAGAGAGAAGCAGAGAGTAGAAAACTCAGTCTTTCGCTTGGCTCCTTGCCTGTTTCCTCCCTCCTTCGTGATCTGAAAATGGGGCACTAAAGGCTTCTTGTTAGCTTACAAGAACCTCTCCCACTTCCAAAACTTAAATATTCCCAAGACCTTCTGATTAACCAATTGCGGAATTAAAAAGTGCCTGAAAATAGGTGTATGCTTATGTATGTACTTAACTGTTAAGTGCTTTAAGTTCATTTGCTTATGCTGAAATAAAACTCAGATAACAATAAATAAAATCAGCAAATAAGCAAACACATGTGACAATAATGTAATATGGAGTTCACCCTGATATCTTGGGTTATGCCTCGAGCTCTAATCAACTCGACTAGGCTCTTTGGGATTATGGCTTAAATTCTTTTACAAGCTCCATGCTCAAATCCATTGGTTTACAACTGAACCTATGGGTTTAGAATACCATCTTATCCCGTTGGTTGTCCTTTAGCTACAGACAGATCTAGTCTTCTCTAGACTTGACTCCTTCAGTCAGTGCTCTGAGCTTCTTGAGCTTCTGGCCTCTCTGACTCCCTCAGAATTCTATATTGTCTCTGGAATCCTTCTTCTGTCTTCAGTACAACAGTCACCAGCAACAACTTGATCAATTTGATCTCTTTGTTGTTTTTAATTCATTACAGCTCCATGGCTTGTAGAAGTTTGTTTGAGCTCTCTGGCTCTATATCTCTAGCTCTCTAGCTAACTGGCTCTGGCTCTCAGCTCTTTGGCTCATTTGGCTCTAGCTCTCTTGGCTATCTCGCTCTATCCGTCTAGCTTTGCCTCCAACCTCTGGTGGCTCTGCCTCTGCTCGGCCCTCTGGCTTTGAAGCTCACAGGCTTTCTAGCTCTCAACGCTCCAGTTCTCTAGCTCTTTGTCCCTTTCATGTTCTGCTCGACCTCCAAGCGACTCTTCGCAACCTTCAGCTGCTTTGTCAATTGTGCTCTCTGTGTTTTTGTGAAATCCTCTGACTCTGCGGCTTCCATCCATTGCTCTATCCCCAATCATGAGTAATCGTTCCTTTCCATCTTTGTGTTTTCCTACATTTTCCATTACTCATTCTTGTTCCACAATGCCCCTTGATAGTGTGGCATAAAACGCTTCAAGAATAGAAGTAATTTTGAATTGAAAAGGAAGCAGTGGCCTTTCTTCTGCCTTAATCCCGAAAACAACAACATAACGGAAATACACAAGAAAAACACATCATGGGCTTTAAGCGTGGACTTCAAATGGCCTTCAATCGCATCTATAAACCAGTTGGGTCCGTCCTTTCCTCGCAAATCGCAATCGCACAAGCGGGAGGTCAAAAACATCAATACACGAGAAATAAATAGAAAATATGCAATTCTAGATTTCAAATATTATTCAATCGTGTTTATAATCCTATCAGGTCCGTGCTATGATCGCTAATCGCAATCACATCTCGTACATGTCAATGACCCTTTATATGGTTGCGATCCCAATCACTGATATCGGCACATCGCATATCGCTCTGCTCGGGGTTCCGATATTGCATGAAGGCTTTCCTCCGATGCGATATATCGGAGATTACAATTGAGGAGTCCTTCCACCTTTGCTGAAATCCTCCCTTTGAACTCTTCCGATGTGATTTCCTTCAATGAGCCTTTAAGTCCATTTTTATAAGGATTTGCCTCCTTTTCTAAGGATAATGGACAATCTCTTTTTTGCAATAACTCCTTCATTCGGAGTCCATTCTAGTCCGTTCAAATTGTGTTAGATTCAGAATGAAGAGATCTCTACAATGAGACTATTTCTAGGAGCATCCTTTGACTTCCATTTTCCTCTGTGAGGAACATTTTTAGATTTAGAAGTCTATTCTAGATCCATTTTGGATCACACCTTCCCACTAAAAGAACTTTTGGTGTCCAAAATACTGATATACTGATCTAAATAGTAAATGAGAGTAACATCACCCTCTTCTTTCAGCCTCCATACACTTTCCTCTACATAGTGCCTCTGAACCAAAGTCTTTTACCACTTCCCTTCCTGGATGTGCTAGTCCTCGTGGGAAGAACTGTCTTCCTCCTTGACTTCATGTAGAACTCCTGCTGAGATGGTCATAGAAGATAGTTTGAACTTCTCTTCCTTGATCATTGATCCAAGGTGGCTCAAACAAATGTGAAGTTACCTTTGCTTCTGAAAATTTTACATTTGTACCTATTTGAAATGATGTTTAAATGCAAGGTAATCATCAACATCCCTATGTTCATGCATCTCATCCTCATGCATGCATTTCATCCTTCAACCTTTTCTTAAGTACACTGTACTTTCGAAGCTGAAATGAGCATAATGTTGCAACAATAAAGTGAGCCTCCTACTCAACTTTTTCCATTCACCTTCTTGGTAAAATCCTACAACTTGTATTCCATTAACAAGTAAATGCAAATAGATGCATCAAATCAAAAGACATGCAATCTTTAGTTGGATAAGAATTCTAACCATTTCTTACCAATCCATTTCAAAGGTGCTACCTTTGTCTGCACATCAGCATCAACATGTGAATCATCTTGAAACACATCATTCATGGAATATTTCTTTCCGTTTCTGCCATTTTCTCTTTCCACCTTCTTCAAGTTTCATGGAAGCATTGTTGGATTCAGATTCCAACACTTTTCAGAAACATGTCCTTGTTTGTTGTAGTAGGTGCAACACATGTGCATCCTCTTGATAGCATGATTTTCCTTGTCCAATGGACCTTTGGCTTCTTGCTTCCTTTCCTTCAAAAGTTTCATGTATGTGGCCATTCTCTTCCAACATCTAGAAACATTATGGTTATCCAAACCACAAAAGGAACTTGCAATTCTTTTCCCATACTTATATGGAAATTTACCATGCTGATTAGAATCAAAAGGAATATGGTTAGAACCAGATTTATACCTTTCTCTTTCACCTTTATTGCCTTCGCGAGGAGGTGAATTGAATGAAGAAGTAGCTCCCTTTGGAACACCATCAACCTCTTCAATGGTTTCAGAGTTTCCACAACTTTTTGGTTCAAGTGCATGCTTATGAACACCTACATCCTGCAAATGATGTTTCAAGCTATTGCATTCCCCACGAATACAATCTTCACACTTTTGAGGCAGAATACCTGAAATGAAACTCCTTCTTGGAACTGTTTCAATGGCCTTCATGGCAGCTTTGGAACTTTCTCCATAATACTGTCCATAGCCAAGACCCAAATACTTAGGCCTTTCCTCAACTATTATTGGCTCAGCAATACCTTGTGCATGTTTTCCCAAACCTTTTCCTTCATAGCCCATCTTTGACATTAACTTGGACCCTATGCCTCTGATATGTTTTTCAAAAGAACCAACAGAAACATTCTTAGAGGAATTCGAAGACAAACTGGAATTATTTACGTCTCCTTCAAGCTGATACTTGACTAAGGCTTCCTTTGCAACAAAGAGTTGTGTCTCCAACTCATGCATCCTTTCCAGGTTCATATTTGTAATACAAAGTTATCTCTCCATTTCCTGCAATTTATGAGAAAGCAACTGCTTCTCTTCCTTTATGGAATTCAACTGCTCTCTAAGTATGATGCTCTTCCTTCCATCCTCACACTTCTCTCACCATATCCATCATGATGAACAAGTCTTGCTTCATGTCTTCAACAAAGAATCTTGCAAAGAAAGAAGAATTTGAGGACTCACTTGTAGAAGTAGTCATTATCAAAATGAACAAAAGAACTTCAAACAAGATTAACAAATATCTTATTCAAGCAACCTTTTGCAACAAACCTCTTGTTCTTCTTTCTTTGAGGTCCTTTAGGATAAGAAGAATGCCTTCAACCCTTCTTCCTTCTTGTCCTCTCATGGACTTAGCTAACAATAGCTTTCCCTAAACATTTGCAAACTCACACAACAGATAGTTTACAAACAATCAAACAACAAAATGCTTTCTGTTGTTTGAACACCTTTCAAGTCAAACGAGCATATAGATTGCCCTGTCAATCAAGCATCCTGCTTTGATATAACCTTCTTTGAAGGTGGGGTTAATAAACTTGGCTCCGATACCACCTGATCTGAAAATGGGGCACTAAAGGCTTCTTGTCAGCTTACAAGAACCTCTACCACTTCCAAAGCTTAAATATTCCCAAGAACATATGATTAACCAATTGCGGAATTAAAAAGTTCCTGAAATTAGGTGTATGCTTATGTCTATCCTTAATTGTTAAGTGCTTTAAGTTCATTTTCTTATGCTGAAATAAAACTCAGATAACAATAAATAAAATTAGAAAATAAGAAAACACATGTGACAACAATGTAATATGGAGTTCACCCTGATATCTTGGGCTATGTCTCCTTGAGTTATAATCAACTCGACTAGGCTCTTTGGGATTATGGCTTAAATTAATTTACAAGCTCCATCGTCAACTCCATTGGTTTACAACTGAACCTATGGGTTTAGAATACCATCTTATCCCGTTGGTTGTCCTTTAGCTGCAGACAAATCTAGTTTTCTCTGGACTTGACTCCTTCAGTTAGTGCTCTGAGCTTCTTGAGCTTCTGGCCTCTCTAACTCCCTCAGAATTCTGTATTGCCTCTGGAATCCTTCTTCTATCTTTAGTACAACAATCACCAACAACGGATTCATCAATTTGATCTCTTTGTTGTTTTTACTTCATTACAGATCCATGGCTTGTAGAAGTTTCTTTGAGTTCTTTGGCTCTGCCAGTGTGGCTCTCTAGCTACCTGGCTCTGGCTCTCAGCTCTCTGGCTCATTTGGCTCTAGCTCTCTTGGTTATCTGGCTCTGTCCATCTAGCTTTTCCTTCAACCTCTGGTGGATTTGCCTCTGCTCGACCCTCTGGCTCTGAAGCTCTCAAGATTTCTGGCTCTCGACGCTCAAGTCTTGGGCTCTCTATCCCTTTCGTGTTCTACTCAACCTCCAAGTGACTCTCGGCAACCTTCAACTACTTTTTCAATTGTGCTCTCTATGTTTTTGTGAAATCCTCTGACTCTGCGGCTTCCATCCATTCCTCTATCCCTAATCATGAGGAATCGTTCCTTTCCGTCTCTTTTTTTTCCTACGTTTTCCATAACGCATTCTTGTTCCACAATGCTCCCTGATAGTGTGGCACAAAACAATTTAAGAATAGAAGCAATTTTTAATTGAAAAGGAACCAGCGGCCTTTCTTCTGCCTTAATCCAAAAAACAGTAGCATAACGGAAATACACACGAAAAAAACATCATGGGCTTTAATCCCGGACTTCAAATGGCCTTCAATCGCATCTATAAACCCGTCGAGTCCATCCTTTCATCGCAAATCGCAATCGCACAAGCGGGAGGTCAAAAACATCAACACACGAGAAATACATAGAAAATTTGCAGTTCCATATTTCAAATATTATTCAATCGTGTTTATAATCCTATCGGGTTCGTGCTCTGATCACTAATCGTAATCGCATCTTGCACATGTCAACGACCCTTTATATGGTTGCAATCCCAATCACCGATATCGGCGCATTGCATATCGCTCTGCCCGGGGTTCCGACATCGCATGAAGGCTTTCCTCCGAGGTAATATATCGGAGATCGCAATCGAGGAGTCCTTCCACCTTTTCTTAAATCCTCCCTTTGAACTCTTTCGATGCAATTTCCTTCAATGAGCCTTTAAGTCCATTTTTATAAGTATTTGCCTCCTTTTCTAAGGATAATGGGCAATCTCCTTTTTGCAATAACTCCTTTGTCTGGAGTCCATTCTAGTCCATTCAAATTGTGTTATATTTAGAATGAAGAGATCTATGCAATGAGACTATTTCTAGGAGCATCCTTTGACTTTCATTTTCCTCTGTGAGGAACATTTGTAGACTTAGAAGTCTATTCTAGATCCATTTTGGATCACTTCGAGAGAACTTCGCCACTCCATCCTCACTTGTCCTGCTTAAAAGAACACCTGTAGAGTCAAAGTAGCATAATACCATCAAATCATAGAGATCTATAACCATAATAAATATAGGATCAGATGTATATTAACCATACAAATGCATATATAAATACAAGATTCAGAGATATTCAAGAATATGGATGAAAACTCAAATAACTTTATTGATAGAAGTAGTAGAAGAGAGGATTACAACCCATTGGTCTAACCCAGTGCCATCCTCCCAACATGAAAGCCCTCTTCACCTCATGAAAATCTTAGATCACCAAACAATAAAATGTTGCACAGAGAAACCAACAACACTTCCTTACAAAATACAAAATTATAGCCTCTGGATCTCTAGGATGATGGATCCATATATAGATGTTCGTAGGTGGGTGAGTCAGCTTCTGGGATTTTGGTTAGTGTCATCTCTGTGATAGTTCTTGGTTCCACTTGGAGATTTCATGATCTCTTACTCATCCCTGGGTGAATTCGGAGAGGCAAGTGTTAAATGGGCAGTTTCTAGAAGATTCTCTGGGTTTCCACCTAGCCAACTGCCTCTACCATTTGTCTGCTCTCACTCATCGCACCCTATATAAGGGATTTTCAGTATGCATCGCACTTTTCACATGTGGCAGGTGAGATGCATCGCACCCTTAGCATTGAGCAGTCTGTATGGTCCAGGTTTGACCAATTTTGAGTAGTTTTTCATGGAGAACTTCTGGGAGATGATGTAATCAACTAACCTTGCTCCTTTAGGGTATAAAACAACACTTTTAGGGGTTTAGAAGCCCTTGGTTTTATGGGCATATGCGATTGGGGTTGCAATGCCCAAATATGTCTATAACAGTTTCCCCCGAAAGCATGAGGTCGTAAATCTTCTGATGTCAAGTGAAATGCTTTATCATGAGGATCCGAGGTTTTTCGAACTGGAAGGTGACCTGTAATAAGATACAATACAATGCATTATCTTCATAATATTTCATGATCTAGCTGAGGCGGGCATTCCCATGCTCAACTTTATAAATTAATTTTCATGTACATAGGACAGATAACCGTCTGTGTGGTAGACTGATGATTCTGGTAGAGCCATCATCCCTTAGCTCCGATGATTATCTGTGCAGCTATGATGTACATTTGATGTCTTTATTTTCCTGAATATATCACAGCTCAGATGGATGAAACTAGTTCGAGGGTCTTCAAAAGGCATTCAAGCTTCGCCTGAAGTACAAGTCAATCCATGTGAAAATATGTTCTGGCACCGACCATGGAAAGACATTGCCTGATTACTAGCCAATGATGTAAGTTGTTAACAGGTGTGAGAGGAATCACCGATAATGATAATGACCCTCAAGGTATTGTACTTCAATTCACATGGCATGAATACATGATTCAATGTCAAACACCACACAAAATCTTTTGGTCAAAGGCCATTAATGTAAACTTGTCGCTAGAAGTGAGAAACTTTCCATTGAGGCATGCAATCTTCAAAGTACTGAAAGGGTTGTTCCTAGGTCGGCTTCTTGGATGATGAGCTAATGTTGACAAGAAGTGACCTGTCGTAGGAGGGCCTTAATGAAATGGAGAAAATGATTTTTTGGAGGTGAAAACGATTTCATGATACAAGGTTCAGGGTGGTGATCATGAAAGAATGAAGCGTGAAGGTATTGCAGACGATGAGACATAAGTTGGGTTGGTGAATTCTCTGAGCGACTTCTCTTGAACATATCGGCAACACTAAAATGGATTGGTAGCTTTAACCCCAAAAATGGATGGTACGGAGGACCAATGGTGATATGACCAGTGAATGGAATAACCCAACCCGACTCAATCATGGTGATGGAGTGAAACTGTCATGTTCAAGAGCAACCTGCAACCAATAAAGTTTCTTCAATTTTTCTTCCCAATTTTTCCCCAGTGATTTCTGACCAGTACCTCTTTATTTTTTTCAAGCTTGAGGAGGATAGCATATGCTTGTTCTATAATTTTCCCTTCATGCAAACCTACCACTATGTTTTAACGAGCCTAGCAACAATGAAACTCGCTCTTGTCTACATGAACAAGTTTGTCGCTATTGTTTTAATGAGTTTAACGAAAAATATAACTTATTCCTTTTCAATTTTAGAGAGTCTAAAAAGAGACAGAAAGGAAACTTCAGTATTACTTTTTCATAATATAATCCCTTAAGTCTGAAAAAGTATAAAACAATACGAAAGGGATGAATTTTCGATAGTTTTAACGAGTCGAACAAGACAAACGCTCGATCTTTTTGTGTAATAATCCCTCAGGTCCAAAAAGATTAAAATCTAGGGGAGGGATGGCACTTCCAATCACTTTAACGAGATGGAGAGGCCAATTTCTCGGCAATCTTTTCATATTTTATGAGTCAGATGAAAAGAGCTTAAAGGAGACTCGTTTTCTAAGGAACGACTGATGTTTCTGGATAATAGTTGGTTCCAGGTAAGATTTGGAGCTTTTTCAATCATGGCAGTGTAAAGAAGGTGGCTATTAGAATCACTCATCGCAGTTGTTCCTCAAAAGGGTTAAACAATCAAATGGAGGCGTATGATTGGCTAAAAAATAATGGAGGTGATGGTAAGAACACAACCAAGGTTCAAACATTGATGATTATGCGATCGAAATGGTTATTTACTGAAGGTGGGTTCATTTTTTAATGAGCTTAAACTCTGGTGGAACATATGCTCATTGCCAAGTTTTCTTTTTAACAAACTTGAACTTTGCATAAAACTGCTCGTGTTCGGTTTCATGTTTATACAAGCTTAAAATGAAAAACTATGCTTGTTATAAGTTTGCATGCCCACAACATAATGATGCAAATCAAGGTGCATGCCCCCCAAGCTTCATTGCATTCAATGCGGTGGTTGGAATGAAGGTTTACCTTCGAGATCTTTGAAAGTCTCAACTTGGATTTTACAAGATCGTAATCGAAGACTTGATTTGGAAAGGGAGTTTTTTTTTTAATGAGGTTGACACAGGATAGGAACCGTCCTCTGAATCCACCGTATTTATAATATTTGATAGAAAATAAAAAATTGAAGGATGATTAAGGTAACTGGAATAATCTTTGTGGCAATCCAAAAGATGGGAACGATGGTGGTAATCTTCCCATGGTGCCTCTCCTATCATCATTAACTGTATGATTCCTTTGTTTGTAGAATGTACATGCGACCAAGGATTTGAAGAGGTGCCATATTTCTTAGACCTATCTATCCAAACACTTGATGAGCATTGATTTGGGTTTGCCCCCCAGGCCAAGAAAATTGATTGCTACAATATTTATATTGGGCTTGGGGGCAATACCTGGCGATGATCCATGCTAACAAAATGTTCGGGAATCTTCTGAATCTTTTAGATATAGAAGATATCATATTCCAGGTTTCCATCATGGCCACTTCCGCCAGATTACTCGGAGGTGGTAGGGCAGAAGTACCCATTAAAGTAGGGTCTTTTAGGAGGCGTACTCCGATATTTTGAAGTGAATGAGAGCTTCCATGGATCATTGGAATGCTTCCCGTAACTTGTCAACTGTTGGGGAGGAAGGTTTGTTGGTCAATGATTGTAATTCCTCCTTGAGAAGGAAATGTAATATTTCTAAAGTATGTTGACACAAAAGCTACCATAGAATAAATCCAGGGCCTTCCTAGTAGGATGTTGTAATCGATGTATCCATCGATAACTTCGACATCAATTTCTACGTTTTTCCCCCCAGTTCAACTTGCAAGTTACTTAAAATCCTGTATGGGGTGTATGTTCGTCCATTGAATGCCTTTAATGACATTGATGATCGTGACAAGGGTGGTAAGCCTAAATTTTTTGAGCAAGTCATTGACATAATGCATGTAGATTCCCTCTCATCAATAATTGTTCGATGAACATTTTTGCTAAGGGCTTTCACTTGTATGAGGAAAGCGAGTTGAGCCAGTAAATGAGGTTCGAATCCTTTATGATTAAAGGCCACAAGATTAAAATTTGTTTGGTCAATCTCACCTATTGCTGATAATAGAGCCTGCTTTCAGGAGGGGAAATTTTGCAGTACTTCAAGTGTCGACATAGGAGACGGTGATTGGGCCAGATCCTCTACTATATTATAATTCTATGTTGCTCGAGCATGAGGATTAAATGTCGATTTGTGTACTACTCCTTTTGGCAGCTTTATCGTTAGCTCGGGAATGATGGGTGGCCAAACTTCGGTTGAAGTTGTTGTCGAACTACTAGGTCGATCTGCAACCTTGTTGTTTGACAGCTGTGGATTCCCGTAATCTTTATTCCTTGTCGATATCAAAGCATCATTTTTTTGTTTCGAAATTGAAAACATAAGCACTTCGGATGGGGAAGCATTGTTGCTAGCAACTAGATTGGCTTCTAGGTTTGGAAACGGATCGGTCAATACCGCTGAAGTTTTTGAACTCTTAAAGAATTTCTTAACCTCAGCTTTATATGGACAATCTCTCGTCTAATGGTCCTCATCACATATGAGAGAAGGGTTCGCAGAAGATTTTTTAGGAGATGCATCATCCTGTTTATTCTTTTTTCTTTTCGCTTTCTTCTTGCACCTTGGTTGCTTCGGTTCTTTGCCTTTGTCAGTCGACACAACATTAACCTTTGAGGCAAGAAGTTCTCCATTTGCATTTTGACCAGAAACCATACGGGCTTTCTTAGATGTAGCCTTTGCGGTTTTCGTGCTGGTCATACCTATCACGCCATCGCCAGCATGAGAGTCTTTGTTTGGTTTAGCAGGAGGAGGAACAGAAAACTCCAATTTGGGAGCATCAGGGATTTTGTCATGGAGTGTGCGAGACTAAGTATAGATCAAGTCTATATATTGCACATGAGTAATGACTTGCTCTTTAGTGACAACTCCCCCCTTAGCCACATCTTCTGTAATAGAAGGTAACAATGACTTAATAAACCATTTAGCTAGCAGCTGATTAGGAACATATGTTTTTACCATTCGACGACAATGTCGCCACTCATGAATATGATCAGATATGTGAGTGGTTGTTGTCTTCTTAAAATTGGTAAGAAGCTTCCTTCTTGTTTCTTACCTTATTGGTAATTGAAAATGAGTTAAAAAGGTGGTGGCAAGGGTGTTGAATTTATCGAATGAAGCTCTAGGCATTTCGACATACCATTTTGTTGCTAGACCACTTAACGTTCACTGAAAAAGGTGAAGCCTAATTGAATCATAATTGAGAGTGTTTGTTGAACACCACAGATGAAAGGTCAACACATGATTCAATGGATGTTCACCTGGATTTCCATTGAATTTAGGAATATCTGACGGAAGTTTATGAGGAATCACCGACCACCAAGGGGCATAAGCAATTGGATCATTTGTTAGCCGATTCAAATCTGGTAATTCTAAAGTTGCAACGAAAGGCAACTGTTGATTGAGGTTTGGCTAAGCATACCCAGGATAAGATGGGATCGCTTGAGCAGTGGGTCTTTGCATACTAGCATAATGTATTTGATTCTAATAACTTTGATAAGGTTGATGGGAATAACCATTATGATATGATTGATGGTGACCGTTTTGAATATACGGCTGCCCATTACCCACAAAGCTTTGTTGCTCTGGCCCTTGGTAAGTTTGCTAGAATTATGGTTGTCGATATTTCACCAGCCATGGTTGTGAGACCATTTGCTATTGCCCAATATTGGATGTTTGACCAAGATGAGGGGTTATAGTACCCGTTTGAGCCTGAGTCGTTCTATTTAACGAGCCACTAATCGGCGATTGTGGTTGTGTCATGGTGACAAGTGGCTATTTTATTACGACCCAAGAGACTTGAGGTTGACATACAACAGGTAGCGCTTGTACTTGTGACACCGTCACAATAGTTGTTGTAGTGGGAATATTCGACACAGGTAGATTTGGTTGCATTGAATATACAACTCTTGGCTCTTGAGGCAGTATTGGTACCCAACCACTGGATGTGATTCCAGCCTGACCTGAATTCTGTTGTGAACTCTCATATGGTTGTTCCCCCAGAGGGAACAATGAAAAGGCATACTTCCCCCCATATGGCTGCAATCCAGTGTTCAAAGGTAAGATTGGCCGTTGGAGACTAGACTGCCCAAATTGATACTGTTGTGAAGAATCAATTTGCTGAGACTCAACATAAGAGATTCCAGATAACGTTCCAAACGAACAAACGAGAATAGACCATACTGTCAAAACAGTCTGTGAGTGAACTCCAACTAGTGGTTCAGAACTAGTTGCGATAGATGGTATACCAGCGAACATTGTCAGAGTAGTAGTAGGAGGTTTTGTCGTTGCTGTGTCAGATGACATAGTCCTAGATGTCGAAAGTTGTTCAGACATATTGATTCTATCAAAAATATTTCCTAGCAACTCTACAGGAACTTCCAATGAAGGGATACTAACTTCTGTAGTGGAAGGATATAGGTAGATCCCAGTTCCAAAATGAAATGGAGTACTGGGTGGAAGATCCTCCACAATCTCTTCTATAGCAATCAAACCAGGTGGAAAATGTAAACCATTAGGACCGTAAATATTTCTAGTGCTGAAGAAGGTATAGCCTCTACAGTGACAGATGTTGGAGGGGTGACACCTTCTGAATCAGCCCTAGATGGAGTTGGTTCAGGAATAGAAGTGTTTACCATTACAATAGGATCAGTTCCAATGTCCTCTTGTAACTGCGAAACTTCTTCTGTAGAGGCAGGGGTTCCAGAAATATTTGGAGTACCTAGAGTCTCTGATGATGTTGAAACACAAGTTTCAAATAAACCAGGAGAGTTTGACCTCGTTAAACGAGATCGCTCAGCCCAGAATGGTTTCGTTTCTAGATTCAAAGACAGTTGACTTGTTAGTCTCCACGAATGATGGGGTTTCGATTGACTTTATTCCATGATTGTGGATTACTTGATCAACTCAAAATAAAAAGGGGAAAATGTTATTCCGAATTAAATGCATTTTATGATGCTTTGACACAACTTGATTTTTCAATTCTTAAGAGTTGAGAAAAAGCTAAAGATGACTCTAGTCACCTTCGATTTTTAATGAGCTTGAAGTGACAAGTGCTCAGATGGACCTTTTCTTTTAAGGAGTATGAAAAGGAACGAAAGTGACTACTCTAGAAATCTAAATAGAGGGATTACCAAACCAATCGCAAAACAGCATAATACTTTTACGGTACGGCAATCAATCTTCCCGAATACTGTGTTTAGTGCATTGCGATCGATAAGGCGGCAGAAACGACTTCCTAAGGATAAAGGATGTAGCCTATTGTGGTCGGCCAATATATAGTCGACGGTACGTGGGAGCACAAGTTTGTACTGGCACTTGTCATCTGAAGACGAGGAATCACCCAACCTATGATGAAAGCGATAGTTACCAGGCTTTATGATGCTGGAATATGTCTCTAGCCTAGACTTCTAAATGTTTTGCGTAAGGTTCCAAAGCGTTTTTATGTTCATTGAAATTTATTTTATAGTTGATCTTTCTTAAGAAGTTTGCCTTAAAGGTTCACCGTGTTATGTAGATATGCAATTCCTAAATATGAAATCTAGGATGATAAACAGTCTTCTACTCTCTTTTTGCAATGAAAATCCTAGCTATTAAGGAAAGAGAAGTAAAATTCTTTCAACATAGAGCAAAGAGCACACACTAGATGCACTTTTCCTAAATCAATATCAACAAACGGTCTAAATGAAAATGCACATGCATGTATTTTTTTTCCACTTTCTTAATGTGTGAATGACAAAAAGAATGCTAAGTACATATCTGAATTATTTTTCTTTCAAAGCAACACTACTAACAATTTTATTTTCAAAAAACGGAAGGAGGACTAAGACGACACTTTGCGATTTTGAATTTAAAATTTCTTTTGACACTTAAAATACTATTAATTCAAATAAAATACAATGGCAAAAGTGTAATCAACTATCAACAAGAGGAAGACTCTTTTCTTTGACTGAAAATGACACTTGCGACACTTTCAAATCAATAGACGATAGTTCAATTAAGCTACTGTTTGCAAAGGAGAACTGTAAATGACGAAAAATACATAAAAACATTCACAATTCTTTATCAATTGAGGCTGAATAATGAAAAGGAAGGGAGTTTCAATAGTGATATACTGATCACGGAGAGTAAAACTCCTGAATAAAGCTAAAGATAATGAAGAAAAAACGAAAATCTGGAGGCAAAAACAATCTTATTTGATCATCGCACCTGTAACACAAGGAAACAGGGATGCATCTCACCTACAACACACGGGAGGTACGATGCATCTAGATTTCCAATGAGAGACAGTGCGATGGTCCAGGGATGAGACTGAGCTTGATGTTTGCTCACAGTTTGCAGTTGAGTTCATGGGTTTAGGCTGAGCTAATGACACGCAGTAAACACAAAATATAGGGGCTGATCTAATGAGGTTACTTGAGCTACCACCAGGGCACTTAGGATGTTTTCAAGTCAGTTGTTCAATTCATAAACAAACCTAAAGATTGACTCAAGTAGCATTGATCTACATTGCACTTCCATAGCAAATGGAGTTTGAAGGCTAGCTGGCTTAACTTTAGGCTCCGTCTGTAGTTTATAAAGTAAACAAATAGAGACAAGCAATCAAACTATTCGTGTCCCAAGTGGAGTCGCCATTTTGTTATCGAGAAAACTAGTGTCCATTTAGAGCTTCTAGTCCCACTAAGACGAGTAGCTATCTTAGAAACAAACAAACTAAAGTCACTTGCGTTTTCCTTTATGAGAGATAGATGAGAGAGAAGCAGAGAGTACCAATCTCAGTCTTTCGCTTGGCTCCTTGCTTGTTTCCTTCCTCCTTTGATAGAACTTTGTCACTCCTTCCTCACTTGTCCCGCTTCAAAGAACACTTGTAGAGTCAAAGCATCGTAATACCATCAAAGCATAGAGATCTATAACCATAAACAATATAGGATCAGATTTATATTAACCATACAAATTCATATATCAATACAAGGTTCAGGGATATACAAGAATATGGAGGAAAACTCAAATGGCTTTATTGATAGAAGTAGTAGAAGAGAGGACTACAACGCATTGGTCCCAGTGCCATCCTCCCAGCATGAAAGCCCTCTTCACCTCATGAAAAGCTTAGATCACCCAACAATACAATGTTGCACAGAGAAACCAACAACACTTCCTTACAAAACACAAAATTCTAGCCTCTAGATCTCTAGGATGAGGGATCCATATAGATGTTTGCAGGTGGGTGATTCAACTTCTGGGATTTTGATTAGTGTCATCTCTCTGATAGTTCTTGGTTCCACTTGGATATTTCATGATCTCTTACTCATCCCTTGGCGAATTTAGAGATGCAAGTGTCAAATGGGCAGTTTCTAGAAGATTCTCCAGGTTTCCACCTAGCTAATTGCCTCTGCATTTGTCTGCTCTCGCTCATCGTACCCTACGGAAGGGTTTTTCAGTATGCATCGCACTTTTTGCATGTGGCAGGTGAGATGCATGGCACCCTTTGCACTGAGCAGTCTGTATGGTCCAGTTTTGACTAATTTTGAGTATTTTTTCATGGAGAAATTTTGGGAGATGATGTAATCAGTTGACCTTGCTCCTTTAGGGTATAAAAGAACACTTTTAGGGACTTATAAGCCCTTATTTTTATGGACATATGCGATTGGGTTTGCAGTGCCCAAATATGTCTATAACAACAAGTAAAGGACAATTGTAGGAAAGGATGCGCCTTGTTTGTAGTTCATATTTATAATGAAAAAGGGAAGGATGTTGAGGATGCTGAAGTCTTGAATAGGTATTCAATTCTGCAGTAGTTTTTGGATGTATTTCTCACAGATATTTCAGATTTACTGCCTCATAAGGAAGTGGACTTTTCTATTGAGTTGGTACGAGGAGCAACAAAAACATCAAAGGAACCTTACAGGATGAGCACTCCAAAGTTAGTGGAATTGAATTTGAAGCTTAAGGAAATGTTTGATAAAGGATACATTAGGCCAGGTGTATCACCTTGTGGTGCACTTGTGTTGTTTTTAAAGAAGAAGGATGGTACCCTCAATTGTGTATTGATTATAGGAAGTTGAACAAATTGAATATAAATATCAGGTACCTTTTATTGTGGATTGGTGACTTATTTGATTAGTTGAAGGGAGCAACAATGCTCTCGAAGATTGACTTGAGACAAAAATATCATTAGGTATAAAACAAAGAAGAGGACATATAAAAGACATCATTTCGTACTAGGTATCAACATTATGAGTTTGTAGTGGTTTCGTTTGGTCTTACTAATGCTTAAGCTACTTTCATGTGTTTGATAAATAGTGTGTTGTGCCCTTATCTAGACAAGTGTAGAATAATTAAATGAAAACAAATTAATATCATATAGAAAAAAACATAGCGGTAAAGGATTTTAAGCCTGAATATATATTCACAAATAATGATGATACTATATATATATATATATCTAGCTATGCCTCAAGATAGTTGATCTATCTTGGAAATGCAATCTCTTAGTTGAGTCTATATCACAACCACACACTAATCTAGGGGGCTAACTAGTTGGAGAGAATACCTCGAATAACTAAAACTCAACAAAATCCCAAGTATTAGGAACAAACTCATTCTAGAATTGATGAGCACATCAAAGACAAGTACGAATTATATTTTCCAAGTTTCATAATTTTATTATTTTGGACTTAATATTTTGAATATGAGTCTAACATTCCCCACCTCAATCATAAGTCTAGAGTAAGAATCTCGTACCATCTCCAACTCTTCATGTTGAAATTGATGAGCTAAAGCTCAATGAAAAGCTCCCTGAAAATCCATGGAAACTAGATGTTGAAAACCCCAATATGAAGAGAATGAACCAAGAGAAGTGAATCAACTACAAGTCTGACACATCCATGAAAATGCATGACAACTCAATATAATGCCAAGTTGTTATTAGTTCCCCCATTATTATTGTCATTGTATCTCCATGTTATTCTTTTTGTTCCCCTCATGTCCCCATATTGTTATTATTATGTCCCATATAATTCCATTATTGTTATTTTTGTGCCCTTACATTATTATTGTTATGTTGGCTCTTATTATATTGTGACCCCGTAGACTCCTATATATAGAAATGAGGTTTTATAATTTGTATCATCCAAGAATGTTAATTTTTTTAAAGTAAGGATGGTCGCCCCCTTGAAGAGGCTAATTTTGAAGTCGTTGATCTATCTCTTATTCTATTTTGTGAGCTAGTTGCATAATTTTTGGTATCAAAGCTTTGGATTTTAGGGTTTCGCTGTTCAAACAGGTCAACTTGGTATTTTATCTATAATTATTTTTAAGAAGATTCTGAAGATAAAATTAAAACCCATTTTTAGTGAACTCTTGGCGAACCTCGTATATCAATTTCAGATCTTGTCTCATTATATTTTCGAAGATATGATCCAAGGAAGTTAGGGTTTTTGCAGGCTGCAAAATTTGATCTCAAACATGTGACCTTGGTTAAATCATCATAACTCTCTTTCTGAGCATCAGATTCAAATTTTTTAATAAGTCACAGAAATAGGACGAACTGTAGTTTAGTGGATATCATTTTTAGGTCCGAAGGTCAAAACCGCGACACGTGGAACTTTGTACAATTTTACTCCATGGAACTAGTCTATAATCAGGTCATTGTGGGAGATTGGGCATAACTCCTTCTTGGAGAATCCAATCTTGATCAAACTTGTGGGGTTAGAAAGAGGATGCAGAGGGATAAGACAAGATGAAATTTTAGACCTTGGATATGTGAAATTACAAAGATACATGAGATTCAATATCAAGCTCCTAAAGATACATAAGTTTTGATTGAGAAATTAGTTTGAAGTGATTCAAAGGGAAATGTAGAGCATAATTATCATTAATTAATGACCAAAAGAAAGAAAATGGAAACACCTAATAAGAAACCCAAAATCTCTACTATGACACATGAAGAAGAGGAAGAAATGCAACATGATATATCAAAATTACGAGACCAAGTGAAACAAAATTCTCTCTCGCAAAGAGTAACCAAAAAATGAAATGGAAGCAAATATGGATGGTTTGAAGAATTGAATCGAAGCTAAGATGAATGGTTTGAAGAATGGCATGGAAGATAAGATCGATGGTATAGAAGCAAAACTGAAAGGAAACATAGAAGATTTGAAGAAAGACATGGAAGTTTTGACAAAGTTGCTACAAAAAAGACTTCCTAATGGTGAAAAGGTAGTAGAGGAAACGCATGCTGAGAAAAAAAAAATGTTAATCATGATTTCATATACTCTAACATTCGGTTGAAGAGCCACCACGTTCCAAATATCGATATGAGAAACTTTGATGACAAGGATCCTGTAACATGGATACTACAAACGGAGCAATATTTTGATCTCCATAATGTGAAAAACACACAAAAGGTACGCATTTCTACTTTGTATTTGGAACCCAATTAGTTTGTATGGTATCTATAGATTTGCTCTCGTAAACAAATTGTGACTTGATCAATTTTTACGGAGGAAATGATAGCACATTATGATGATACGAAGAACAACACCTTCTTTGGCCAATTGATAAATCTCAAACAAAAGGGTTCAATGGTGGAGCACATTGACGACTTCCAAAAATTGAATATAAGGGTAAATGATATTCCAGAGGAGCATAGGACTGATGTGTTGATAGGGACTTTAAAGGATAACATCCAATGTTATGCAACCATCTCATAAAATAGAAGAAGAGATAGATTAATGACTTCAAAATAAGCCTCTTCGAGGGGGAAACCTCCTTTACATTACACAAATGAACAATTCTTCAATGATTCCAATGAAAAAACCTCCTTTCTATATATAGGAGTCTAAGGGGTCACAATCTAATCAGAGACGACATAAAAATAATAATTTAAGGGAACACCAATAACAATTGTGGGCTTTTATGGGGCACAACAATAACAATATGGGGATTACATGGGCAACAATAACATTAAGTGGGCTACACCAATAACAATGAGGGAATAAACTAGTGGTATAGGGATATAACATGCCCCTCTCATTCAAAATAGTGTTGTCCTCAACGCTTGAGTAGTTTTTGGATGATTACGTATAAAATTATCATCCTTCTATGTGGAATCTTCCACGGGAAAGTTCTTCCACTTGACAAGATACTTTGAAATTGATCAATTTCGTAGATGTCAAGTTCTTGTTCCATGACTGCTTCAGGTTCCAATATGATTTTTCCTTCCTCGTCGAGTTCTGACGATATTGTTTTTAAGTGAGAGCTTGTCATCTATAACCTTCTTAAAGCATGAAACATGGAAAATTGGGTGCGCTCAGGGAGATGTAGGAAGCTCCAATGTGTATGCCATAGTACCAATCTTTTGCAACACCTTGTAAGGAAAAAAATACTTTGGTGATGATTTATTATCATTCTTATCTTGATTGAGGGACATTTGTTTGTATGGTTGTAGCCATAAAAATGCCTAATCTCCTACATCAAAACCTCTTTCGCCGTGAGGTTGATCTACCTGTTGTTTCATTCTATTCTGCGGAAAAGTGAGGTTATCCTTTAAGAGTTAGAGAAATTGTTGTTGATGCTCAATGTGATCTTCCACTTCTTGAACCTTATAATTTTCTCATAAAGATGATGTGATGGATGGTGGATGATATCCACAAAGTGCCATCAATGGGGTTATTTTCTAAGAAGTATGGAAGGAAGTGTTATACAACCATTTAGCCAGAGGTAACCACTTGACCCATTGTGTCTGTTTATCAGATACAAAGCAATGAAGGTATCCTTCCAAACATTTGTTCACTATCTCATTTTTCCCTTCTAATTGAGGATGATAAGATGGACTATGAGCTAATTGAGTACCGAGATAAGAAAATAATTCCATCCAAAAATTTCCAGCAAAAATAGGATCTCTATCGCTTACAATAATCTTTGGGTTTCCATGTAGATTTTGAAATGTTTCCATAAATGCAGTAGCAACTCTAGTGGCTTTAAATGGATGAGATAATGCACAAAAGTGTGCATACTTGGTAAGTCTATCAACTTCCACCATGATGACATTCTTTCCTTCGGATTTGGATAAACCTGTAATAAAATCCATTGAAACCTCTTCCCAAGGTTGACTTGGAATGAATAAAGGTTGTAATAGACTAAGGGTCTTAATTGCATCAACTTTATTTTTTTGGTAAACCAAGCATTCTTCCACAAAAATTTGAATATCATATTTAAGGCCATCGCAAAAAGAATCCTTCTTAACCCTGTGCTAATTTTTTAAAAATCTTGAGTGCCCTCCTAAGGTAGAGATGTGGAATTCGTGATGACACATGCTGCATAAAGATGAGGACATGATATTGTTGTGGGATGGGAGCCCTAAAAGGAAACCTCTGTGCATTTTCTGAATGGAGGGATGCTAGACTGCTTTACACAATTCTCGAGAGTAGTGTTGGTTGTTGGCCTTCTCTGCACATTTCTGGAGAGCATTGTTGGCTTCTTGACTGCTCTGTGCATTTATGGAGAGTAGTGTTGGCTTGGGTCTCTGCGAGCTACGAGGTTTCAACAGGCAAGGGAGGAAGCTTGATGGTTGCAGACGCAAAGTGCAAAGTTTCGGGAAGCTGAATGAGGTTAGGTTTCTTTAGAAATGGCTAAGTGTGAGATTAGTAACACAGATGTAAACAATTATAGAACTCTATTGTGATCGCACACGGACACTTAGTGTCACAACGTAGACCATTCAGGATGCATAAGACATACTTTACTTGATGCAACAACCTTCGTGACAAGAGTGCATGAAGTGAGTGTGAAACATGTCTATGTGATGACAACCACTCATATGCACACAATTCCCTTGAAACAAAACAACACCCCTTTGCATTAAAAACAACAACCCTTATGCCCAAAGATGACACGTGTTTCATAAATATGAGCAGGTGGACAACTCTTAAGATCAAGGAGGGGAGCTTGAAATCATCAGCTTACCAACAAGTGACCAAGGATGGTTGATCACAAGATCCAAGATAGGATCTGAAATTTGCATGTTAGCCAAAATTTTGGAGGGCAGTTGTAGCCACTACAACTATTCTGTAGTAGTTGCTACAACTATAATTGATGTTTTTTTGTTTGCTAGGTTATGTGAGTCTAGAGATAACTGACATGCCTGAGTAGCTGCCATCGAAGGGTGTCTAAGAGCATCTAAGAATTGTGCACTAGGTGTCATCGAAGAGCATCTAAGAATTGCACACTATTATGTTATGTAAACATTTTGACTACGTCAAATTACATTAAAATCAAAACAAAATAAAATTAATAATTATATTTATTAATTAAAAGAGTTTTACTCAAATTAATAAAAAAATGAAATAAATTTTAAAAAATATAATATTAAAAAAGATAAAATTATTAATTTTAATTATTAATCACTAATAATTAAATCAACTTAGATTCATATTAACTCCAAGTGTCAAGAAAGATTAAATCTATGTGCAAGAACAAAAAGAAGTGATTTGATTCCTCTAAAAAAATAATAAACCAAGAATTAAAATTGGATCTAGATTGATCTAGTCAATATTAAATTTGTTGAGCCTAGAGGCTCATTCTACAACTCAGAATGACAGTGTGTAAGTTTGTGTGTCCATCCCCTTTAAGATAAAAATAAAAATTATGTTCTAAATAGAAAAATAATGTTTGGCCACTATAAAAAAAATTAATAGAGTAAAAAAATGTATGAGTAATATGTTTAAATCTTTTACTTTTCAAAAAGAATTCAACAAAAATTTAAATAAATTATTTGAAGATGTATGATAACTCATTTAATTTATGTGAATATCAACTTCATATATATATTATATATATATATATATATATATATATATAATATATAAAAACATTTTTAAAGTTGTAAATAAAAACAAAATACTTTCAATGTTATATATTATAATATATATATATATATATATTATATATGATGGTGGTGATGGTGGTGGTGATTAACGTCCATTGAGACGAAACTTTGGTCTATTGGACCTTTTTATTAATGTTTTGCAATGCATCATTCTAGTTGATCTCCCAATGGTTCATCGAGGCCCTAGTGTCTTTATCCCACCAGAGTTTGAGCCTTAGATGGTTTTGGCTGGAATTTAAAGCTAGCTTGGGAAGTCTATGATCTCCTATGTTATTGAGCTTGTGCTTGTACAACAGAAGCCTAGTCATAGCTAGGCTTTCTATAGGGGAAAGACCTACTTCTATAAGGAGAATAGGGTAGGGTGTATTGCTTTTAATTTTCAGGTTCTGTGTTATAAAGCGCTTCTGGGTTTGCTCAATCCTTCTCCACGATTCTCTAGAGACGCTGCAACCCCAAACCACACATCCATATATATATATAATATATATATATAATATATATATATATTATATATATATATAATTAATTAAACATTTTAATGTTGTAAATAAAAAATATTCAATGTTGGTTAATTGATTATATACTTAATAAAGAATTAATATTGACATATACTTAAAAAATATATTAATAATAAAAAAATAATTTTAAATTTGTGTGATAAAGTGTCTTTATGTAAATGCGTGATGTAAAATATTTTAATGTAAATTAAGTATATATTATATATCATTTAAAAAAATTATGTATATATCATGAAAGGATTAAGCTTTATGTTTAAAATGTTTTTGGGTCCTATATACACTCTATTTAGCATTAAAAATACAATCTAAACAATAAAAAAATAACAACATGTATATTTTAATTTTACACTGTAAAAAATTTTACTGCTAGTTATTTAACAATTTATAAATTCATAATATTAAATAATCCATTATATGATATTTATTAAATCTTTAACAAAATATATTTAAAACTTTTATATTTTTTAAAAGATATAAAATATATGTAAGTTATGCCATAAAACTTTAAATTTATTAATTTATTAATACAATAATCTAAATATTATAAAAAAATGAAGCTAGTTTAAATATAATTTTTTGTTTTTCTTATATAATATCGAACAATTAAATTTTTTTAGAAAGTAATGGATTGCTGTAATTCTAATTTTCATAAGAAAAAATTAGGTGGCTGTAATTCTGACTTTCGTCAAAAATTAATAAAACATTTTTGCGTTTGCAAAACAAGCATTTGACTTTGGCATTCACAAAACAAAAATATGGCTATGTATAAACAAATAGATATATCACGGTGATGTTATTCATACTCAAATATAGAAAGTATACATAGAAATTTATAGGCGTCTTGCCTCTTTATTCATACCAAAACATATACGTAGAAAGTTATAGGCGCAGCTCCTCTTCTGGCCTCTTTTTATTCATACCAGAACATACATAACTAGAGAAATCCATAAACTTATTTGACTGCTATTTTAATAGCATAATCAGATACCATAACATACATATCCAATTGTTATTATTCTTGCTTCGAATCTCCCATTTATTTAATCGCACTTTCCCACACAGTGAAAGTATGGACAAGTAACCTCGGTGCCATTGGTAAGATGCAGCGTGCAGCTGCCCCCTTTCGGTATCACTGATCGCGCAAAACAACAATTGCAGTATGCCTGCAGATGTTGGTTTCCCGATGAGGTGCAAGTAGTGTATGATACATCTAAGCAATTGCGAACACACACTGTACATCACAATCCAATCAAACATTAATAATTTCATAGCAAATATCATTGTTATGGACAGATCCATGAAGGGATTAGAGGGATTTGAAAATTCTATACATTCTACTTTGAATTTTCACCTTGCAGCAGCCTCCGATGCTGAGCAGTCTCTCCAATTCCTTGTGCACTAGTGCATAGCAGCATCGATAGAAGAATAATACCTACAGTGCCCATACAATTTGTTCCAGGTCATCAGATTAATACGCATCAGATTTGAAGGCACGTTACTGAATGTTAGCTGTGGCATCGACTAAATTAAATCGACCTCCGCTAACTAATACGACCCAAAATTTAAATGAGAAGTTACTCGAGAGATACGTACTTGCGGAGATGCACAGAATTTGCATAACCAGAAAATTTCGTGTGGACGCCATGATATGATATGATGAAGATGATGCCGCCCGCAATTAATAGTTATTGCGCGTGCTTGTCCTCGCTGACCTTCTGTTTAGTGTTTGAGAACAGAGAGCGATACTTATAATTATGAGTGAATCAGTGATTCCCATTTATATAGAGAGATTGGCGTAGTTTCTTCCATTAACTTTAGGGTCAGATCAGAGGAGGTGACTAGGCTTGGCTTGGCTGTAATTGGTGAATAGAGAAAGCGTGAGTAATGCATGTTTCTTTGACCAACTAGAACTAGGGTAGGTAGCCGCATTTGGTGAGATGTTCATGTCTGCTTACGCCAAGTAAATAACAAAAAGTCATTGATGGCAGCATGGTATTCTTCAATGTGAAATGTGAAATTAAATATAATTTATAGAACATTTTTAAACTGGTATAAGATATGTCAAAGTAACTGTCCGTTGTTATCGTTTCATTTCATAATAATGGAGTTGTTTATAATCGTTTCATTTTATAATGGAATTGTCTATAATGTGATTTTTTGGAAATTTTGGTTACAGAATCTGCAGAAGTAATTGAGGTTAAATTTTGATTGGTTGCAGTTAAAATGGTTTTTTAACTGTATATTTAGATTCAGCACCCTGAAAAACCCTTGAGACACTTTAATTATGCAGAAACTAGCTATAGGAATTGTGATTCCAATAAATTACTACAATATTTTGACAAAAAAACCCACCAACAAAAACTTTCAAAAAATCGCATTTATAGACAACTGCTTTCTTTCGTAATCATTTATATGATGTATAATACGTAAACATCATCTACTACAGTGTTTTTATATCACACGGACTCGCAGTCTCTTTACCGACTACTCTATGTGAACAAAGAGAATATCGTGAGTATCGGCATGCTTTTTCAACTAAAAAAGTTTTATGAGATCCGGAAGATTGCCATTCTTCTTCCGGGCGGCTATTGTTTGGAAATGTCAGGACGAGTCTAAGACATCAAATTGGATTTTAACTCATACCAAGTCGTGCCCCAACTGTGGGAAGAACGTGCATAAAGATGGTGGCTGCAACTGTGTGGTTTTGGTATTGACAATGCATATGATGCGCACAGTTGTGGTAGCTATAAACAAGATCGGGAGATGGATCTTGGGAAAGAAGAACGTGATTTGAAAAGATACACACATTATTACTCCAGATGGAAAGTACATCAGGATTCATTGAAGCTTGATGGAAAGCAGTGGCAAATATTATAGAAAAAATTATGCATTTAGAATGTAAAGAATCCTAATCCGGTGTTAGTGACTATGGTTGGCTAATAGATGCACTGTAAAGGCTTTTGAGATCAAGACGTGCCCTGTCTTATTCTTATTCTTTTGCATTTCACACCTTTGGAGATGACATAATGAGGGAAAAACTTCGTATTTAATACATTCTTGGTCATAATGTATTCCATCAAAGAAAAATAACCTTATTATAAGCAATATTCCAACGACATTCAATCTACGCCTCTCATAAATGAAGAAATATATTAGAAATATTAGACGAAGGATATTCCAAGGACATTCAATCTAAACCTCCGATAAACGAAGAAATATATTAGATATTTAAAGGCAACGGCGGTACATCCACTTGGGTCAATATAGAAAGCCTGCGTAATTTTTATATAAATTATAAATAAATAATCCAATTAAATTTCTCGATATAATTTCATACTAATATAAAGTAAATATTTTTTACATATAATTCTTATACAAATTATAATATGATAAACTAATAATCTACATGTATACTTAATTTAATGTACTTAGAGTTTTGATGTAATAGTAAGATTCTTCATCAAAGTATGTATAACTTACAACTTAAAAAGTATCATACGTAAAATACGTTTGAAAATTTTTAAATGACCCTCTGACATGACATGCTTGGGATGCAGAAAATATTTTTGATGACTAAGGTTTTTTTGAAAATGTTATTGAGAGAATGACACCTTTCCATTCAACTTGGAACGGACACTATAATAAATCCATAGTGATTTAATCAACAAATAAACCTTAATTTCGAATCTTTGCCTGGTAGGATTTCAAAATATGAAAATATCTACTTCAGAACTTTGGAATTCTAACAAAGTGCTACTAACTTTATTTTAAGTGAGATTTGAAAATAGTTTTATTTTAGGTGATTATTTTATTTAACCATAAAAAGGGAGGGTTTTTATTGGCAAGAGAATTTGAGATTTGAAAATAAAAGATTTGAAAATAGTTTTATTTTAGGTGATTTTTTATTTAACCATAAAAAAGGGAGGGTTTTATTGGCAAGAGAATTTAGGGCTCTGCAAAAATTCGCTTATTTGTTTGTCGTGTCTTATATGAAATAGCCTTCCCATGGTTCAACATTTTCATAAATGAGCACTTCTCACATTAGAGGACCTCAAAAGCAAAAGAATCGAACATTTTCATAGGTGAGCACTTACGGAATTAGATTACCTCAAAAGCAAGAGAAAGTGAGTAGGTGGCATTATGGCATGTGTTATATGGACAAGTCTTGTTCACTGGAATGAAAAATGACTAGACGAAATGCCATATATCACATGCATAACTCTTCATTGTATTCAAAAGTGACGAGACGCCATGACTCTACTCTGGTTGGATTCAAAAGTAGCGAGATCAAAAGAGCCTGCCTAATCAATGACACCTCACTTTTCGTAGTTTTGACCTTTTTTCCCATATACTTCAGGGGGAGTGGTTATCTTTCAATTCTCTTCATTCTTTGGCCCTCAATTTTCTTAGTTTCGACTTCTTTTCCATATACTTCATTGGAGAGTAATTACCTTTTAATTCTTTTGTACATATGCCAAAAAGTACCCAGCAAAAATAGAGCCTTCCATATGAAAGGTACCTAAAAATTTGCATGACAAAAAGAGCTTTCCCAATAAACGGTACCTCATTTTTCCAGAGTTTTGGTTATATTTTATACAATCAACCACCATTTGCATGACGAGGGTATGTTTATGGTAAAAAATAACCAATTTGTTCATGGGTTAAATGCATGGAGCTTGCCAAAATCTAATGATAAAAATATATAACCTCGTGCATTTACGGCCCATTGGCGTTGGCAAGGATATTTGGCATGTGAATGGATTGTGATGGTTGTAATCTTGCAACAATTTCAATTATTAAACAAATATTATTATATCGCGTGCTTCTGAGAAATGAGAGAAGCTGAAAATGACTAATACAATGAACCTGTCCCGAATGGTAGCAAGCAAATGGAGAAGTTGAAAATGAATAACAGAATGAACCTGGTTGTGTGGTGGTGCTAAATAACTCTACTTTGAGTGTCATTCAATACCACAGAAGAAGCTGCTCTAAAATGATTATAAAGAAGATTGTGACGTGCTCAAGCCTCAAACACCATATGATGCAATTGCGCCATACTGGTCTCCTTTATATATTTATCTGGACATCCCATCATTCATACATATTATGATAAAACATATGTTTCATTTTGTATTTGTTACAACACATGTGTGAGTATGATTTTAGGGATATTAAAGTCAACATTATCGTGGTTTCATCATTAGGATAAAATATTTATTAAATTTAATTATAAAAAATTATTAAATTATTTTTATGTTAATTGTTCAGTCTTAATATTGAGTTGCAGAATAGTTTACTAACATCTCAACCTTTTCATCCAATGTGAACCTGCTATCCTCAAGTTTGAATCTAATATTCGATGAAGTAAACCCAATACAAGCTATTTAATTACTTTTTAACCCATAAAATTATCTTTATTATACCTCTTATATATTTATAATAGTTTAGAGGCAATATCAAATTAGAGATATAATGTCTGTTTTATTCAGTATACAAATAAAGACTTTTGATTTCATTGAGTGATATACTTTGTTCATAATGTCATGGTTTTTTAATTTTATAGTTGAAAAATTTTCAATTTCTTTTGTATCTAGCATGGTGTGGTTGAAAACATGTTAAATTTATACTTAGGAAAGAAAAATGATATTCTACCAGAAACATTAATGTGTTTTTCTTTAAACATTAACTTTGTTTGAGACATAAAAAATTGGTTTTATTAGCATTTTTTAAAAAGTTTGAAAATTGACCCTAAAAAAAAGTGTTATTCCAGTAGCATCACTTTCGTTTTGAAGCTATATTTTGCACGAAAATTTCGTACTAAATTTCGTAGTCGCCGCCATTTTTAAAACACGTTCAAAATTGGCACCTAAGAAAAAAAACATCGTTCCAGTATAAACACTTTTCATTTTTAGCACTGTTTTTGATGTTTTTTTGGGGTTTTTGGGCCAGAGTTCCCGTTTTGAGTTTATAGTTCCCGTTTCAAAGTTTACATTGTTTGTTTTTATTGTGGGAATCCTAGCCACCAGGTTAAAGAATGCTATAAGAGGCAGGCGGATGAAAGAAAAGGCAAACAGAGGAAACATTAGGGGTGTTTTGCTGGAGAAGAGGATGACCACAGCCATGATCTTCGATTATTCACAGTCGACTGTGCACTTTCAACATAAAAAGGAGATGAGAATAATATATGGTATGTCGATTCTGGCACATCCTCGCATATGACTGGTAAGAAAGATTTTTTTGAGTTTCTTGAGGAGTCTGCATGTAGATCAAAAATTTACTTAGGAGATGACAATGGGTATGAGATCAAAGGTTGTGGGGATATTCCTGTGAAGCTACCCAGTGGCGACATCAAACATCTCAATAATGTTTTATATGTTCCAGGAATTAAAAAGAATTTGATCTCTGTCTCTATGATAACAGACCAGGACATGCAGGTGCAATTCTTCAAGAATGGATGTGTCATTCAGGATAGCCAACTAGAGACAATTGCAACAGGAGTACGCGTGGGGAATTTGTACAGACTGGATGCAAGGAGCATGCCACGACGAGCGATGGTTGCAGCAACATCAACAGTCGAAAATCTCTGGAATCAGAGATTTGGACATCTCAATTTGCAAGACCTCATCTTACTTCAGAAGAAAGGTATGGTCGATGGACTTCCTGCTTTACATAATGTCAAACTGGAATGTGATGGATGTGCATTAGGGAAGATGCATAGAGATGAATTCCCTTTGCATGTTAACAAAAAAGAAAGAGACATCCTAGAACTAGTGCATATTGATATTTGTGGACATATGCAGAATAGGTCTTTAGGAGGTGCATACTACTTTCTACTGTTTACAGATGACTGCACTAGGTTCTTTTGGGTATATCTTTTAAGCAAAAAGAGTCAAGCTTTCCGATACTTTAAAGAATTCAAATCGATGATAGAGAACCAAACAGGAAAGAAGATAAAGATTCTCCACTCGGACCAAGGGGGAGAATACATGTTAGGTGAGTTCATGAACTTCTGCAAGCAGCATGGGATAATACAGCAATTCACAGTGCCACACACTACACGGCAGAATGGAGTAGCAGAACGCAAGAACAGGACCCTTGTGGAGTCCGCGAGAAGTATGCTCCAAGGTAAGGGTATTTCTAATGGTCTTTGGCCAGAAGCCATTAATACTGTTGTTTATTGGAAGAATAGGAGTCCCACCAAATGTCTTGGCTTCAAAACCCCTTTGAAGCATTGTTTGGACTCAAACCAACAGTCGGTCATTTAAGAATATTTGGATCTAAAGCTTTTGCTCATATACCAAAAGAAGATAGGAAAAAGCTAGACCCTAAAGTCTTGAAATGTATATTTGTAGGATATGGCACAGAGTATAAGGCATACAAGTTATATAATCCTGTGACTCATAAAGTGTTTGCAAGCAGAGATGTCATTTTTCATGAACAGACTGAAGATGGAAAGGAAGACTCTAGCAGTGACAACCACATTCCATTCCTGATAGAACTGAACACTGAAGAAGAAGAAGAGCAGGAGCAGGAGCAGGAGCAGAAACAGGAAGAAGTAGCAGCAGATAGTGTAATAAATGATGATGCAGGCCCGGAAAGTGTTGAAACAGATAGAGTTGAGGTAAGTCCTCTACCTAGAAGATCAGGTAGGAAGACTAGACTACCTGAAAGATTGAAAGGCTATGCTTTAATGTCGAAAATTTTAAACATTGTAGAACCTTCAAATTATGAAGAAGCAAGTAAATCAGATGAATGGAGGGCTACAATGCATGAGGAAATTGAATCAATATATAGAAATCATACTTGGGATTTAGTTGAGTTACCTGAAGGAAAAACCCCTATAGGTTGTAAGTGGCTGTATAAACCTAAGATAAATGCAAATGGGAGTGTAGAAAAATTCAAAGCTAGACTGGTAGCAAAGGGTTATTCACAGCAAGAAGGCATAGATTTCAATGACACCTTTGCCCCTGTAGCTAAACTAAATACAATTAGAATGCTAATCTCTTTAGCAAAAAAACATAAATGGAAGCTACACCAGTTAGATGTTAAGTCTGCATTTCCTAATGGAGAATTAAAGGAAGAAATTTATTTAGTACAGCCTCCTGGTTTTGTGAAAAAGGGGCAGGATTAGTGTGTAAATTGCATAAGGAACATTATGGTTTGAAACAAGCACCCAGGTCATGGTATGATAAAATTGATTCAGTATGTGCCCCAGTATCAGTATGTTCCCCAGTATCAGTATGTGCCCCAGGGTTATCAACCCCAAGGCTAGTATCAACCGCAAGGTTATCAACCGCCTTCAGGTCAACCGTATTATCAATCTTACCCTCAACTCGGTTATGGACCTCCATATCCTCAAGGTCAATACCCTGGAAAGAATTTGGTGTGGGATCCTTCTCAAAATCCACAGATGTTGCAACCGAATGTGCAGTCGTCTTCCCAACCTGGACAGGCCGCTGGTCCATCTCAGCAACCCGTCCAGTCTACGTCTTCGTCTTCTGCATCTTCTGTAGTCTCTCAGGCTGGGCCTAGTACACCTAGTACTCCGCCTCGAACATCTGCTGCAGCTACTACAAAATCTTCTCCATCCACCCCATCTTCTTCTGGAGTATCAGCAGTTCCAGTTTCTATTGTTCCTGCCTCTGTTCCTAAGACCTCTTTACCTCAGTCTGGACCTATGGTCCAGACTTCGGTCCAGATGCATGTAGGAAGTACGGTTGTTACTTCTCAACCTCAATTTGTTCAACCTCCGTACCAGGGATAGTACCAACCTCAATATGGTCCTGCTACTCAGCAACCAACCTACCAGTATCAACCGTATCTTTGGTACACTTATCAACAACCTCAGCAACCCCAATACGGTCCAGTTAATCCTAGTTTTCCAGGAGGATACAATATCCCGAACGCAATTCCTATTCCAAGTTATCCTGGATATCCTCCTCCTGGGGCTGGTTTAGCGACCCCAAGTTTTAGAGATCCGAACCGGCAATTGCCTTTTATCGCAACTTTGGATTTACCAAACTTGACACGCCTAACGAATGATCCAATCAATTATCTTCTGTATTGGTCGCCAATGCCAAATAAGTTGCCCAGTGACATACCCAAGTTCGAAGGTAAGTCTGGAGAGGATCCGTCAAATCACATGATGACTTACCACCTCTGGTGTGCATCAAATTCTATCTCGGATGATTCGATCCGCTTACGTCTTTTCCAGCGTACACTCATTGGTCTCGCGGCCAAGTGGTACATTGAGTTACCACGGGCCTCTTTTTACAATTTTAGCCAGTTAGCCACATCATTCTTAACTCATTTTCAGTTTTCGGTCAGATATGATAACGGCACGGAGTTACTAACTTCACTAAACAATCGACGTCCACCTATATTTCCGATCATATTCATGAGTGGAGACGTCGACGAAGGTTATTAGTGAAGGTTTTTATTCCGGACCAAATCTTAGCTGAATGGTTTGTTAAATCATTGTTACCAAAGATTACTGAAGATGTAGCTAAGGCTGGTGTAGTTACTGAGGAGCAAGTAATTGCTCAGGCGCAGTACCTTGACTTGGTTTACACTCAGTCGGGTACTTTACACGAGAAGATCCCAGATCTTCCAAGTTCAAATCAAATCGTTGCTGCTCCTTTGGGATCTCATGCCGCTGATGGTATGATCGGTACGGTGAACACAAAGAGTAAGAAGAAATCTTCAAAGAATTCTTCTCCCATAATCACCCTACCTGATTCCCCAATAGGTGAGTCTTCTCCTGAACTTTCCGCCGATATTCACGCCGTAGAGACATCTACGGTCAAATCAAAAAAGGTGGAAAGAAGAAGGGAAAGAAGAAGAATAAAACAGACAAAGCTCCTAAGGAGAAATCAGAAAAGTCGGAAACCAATGACGAAAAGTGCAAACCTAAGTATCCTTGTCTTATATGTGAAGAAGATCATTATACAAGAGATTGCCTGCATCGGGCTGAGGTTTTGAAAATAGTCAAAGGTTCCGAGACTCTTGCTGTTTTGAAAAATCCATTTCCAAAGCAGGAGACTAAAATGATAGGTTCTTCCTCAAGTACCGGCGAGGCACCCATTTTGATGATGTCTCATGTGAGGATTGCGACTCGATCACAAGATTACGGTAGTAAGAATCCTGTTTATGGTAAGGAAGCAAAATCTTCTCACTCTAACCCATCAACCTCAGCTCCTGGTCCTGATTCACTACAAATCGAAAAACCTAACCCTGACTTAGTAATTAAACCGCCCGCCAAGGGCTTCGAAAGTCTGCTTTCAATCCACATGCGAGAGCAGCTCAGAATTATAACATTGTTGAGGATTTAGCTGTTAGTCCCTCAGCAATGTTGGCTCTGGAAGTGTTGCAATCATGTCCAGCACAAAGGAAATTACTATTGTCGGCTATCGGAGCTGTTGATCTTCAGTATCCAAACCTAATAGTCTTTGATCTAGAAAATAGTACACCACGCCTACCTCATCAAATGGCTTTCCAGATTCTAGTGATAGTAAAAAACAGACCTGTTCATAGGACTGTGATCGATGAGGGAGCTT
>APFE030374937.1:0-23616 GCA_000404065.3 Pinus taeda
CCCCCTGTGACCCCCCCGATGTGCAATGGGTGCAACGAAGGGGGGGCTTCGCCCGCCCTCTAACCTCTTGGTTCACTACGTCGGTTAGTCATGGAAAGAATATAACACAACCCAACAGGGTGTTCCTGATTTTATTTTCATTTATCTATAATGAGTGTGATTACAGTGATTCGAGGGCTAGGAATAGCCATAGGGTTTTGAATTTCATCATTTCAATTTTATCTATTATCGTTCTTAGGTTCTGAGGTTACAATTTCCAATGAGCAGTCACGGATTCCGAACTTGCGTCGTCACAATTGTTATCTATATCGGTTCCCATTTCAAATACCTTGGAAAAAGATGTTGAATGTGGTTGGTAGAGTCATTACTCCTAGTAGCCTGAGCTAGGCAGATGGATGCCATTATGCTTCTCTAAACTTTAATTCTTGTGCCTTTCAAGGGGGGTTGTTTGACAACCCCCCTTAAAAATCACGACAATGTAACTTTTGGAGGCAGTTTTGGACCATCCCCCAACCCCCCGCCCCCCCAAAGTCATTAGAATTAAGATTTTAGAGGTGGTTGTTAAATGACTCCTCCAAATGTTCAATTCTCATGAATTTTGGGGCAGGAGGATCTTTTGGTGTATTGAAGGAGGAAAAAGGACATAAGGGTAGCATGGATGGGTAGAAGTGAGAGTTTCGAGCATGGTTTAATGACAAGTGCATCATGGGGTTATCCTAACAAATGAACGCCACATAGGAGCAAGATACATCACTGGTCCCAAAATCTAACAAATTAGAAAATCCACTGGCATAGAGGATCATAATGAAGCAACCACGAGTGATAGAATAATTCCCACAAGGCTTTTCATCCAAAGCAAAGTTAATAGCCTACTTGAAAAGAAGCGAGATTGATGGGCTAGAAAGACCTAGCCACCAAGATCAGACCCCGAATGACCCAATTTAAAACTCCTAGGAGATATATAAAAACAAACAAAAATGCCTTTCACCAACACCAACAAGACCTTGGTCGAAATCCGTCCATTACCATTTATTTACATATCATCATGAAAACATTATTTTATAAAAATAAATAACAATTAGATTTGAACTTTAATTATTTGTTCATTTAAATTTTTTAAAACTTATTAAGTAACAAAACATATTTATTTATACATTGTATATTTATTAATAAATATTAAAATTTTATTTCAAATAAATTTGGCGCTGCACGAGTCGAAAGCAGGTATTCATATCCCTAAATAGAGGCATATAGTTACCAAGCACTTATTAATAAATATTAGCCCTGAACAAAGGCATATAGTTACCAAGCGCTTATTAATAAATATTAATTTTATTTAAGATAAATTTTGCTTTGCACAACCGACAGCAGTGATTTTCGTAGCCGTGAATAGAGGCATATAGTTACCAAGCAAGAGCTGGCTCCCTGTCCCTCTGCAAACAAAGGGAAGAGGAGAAAATGAACATATTTTGTGAGGAATTTGATAAGGGAAGTGGTAGGTTTTTCCCCATACGAGAAGCAGATGACCGAGTTGTTGAAAGTGGGGAAGGATAAGCTTGCTTTGAAAGTGGAAAAGAAGAAGATGGAAACACACAAGAGGGCCAAGAAGAAGAGAGAGGAGATGTCCAATGTCCTTAGAAAGATGAGGATTGTTGCAGCTACTCAAAGAAGAAATAAACTACTAGCGTTGTTGGACAGATTTTGTGGAGGATAACTTGTTTCCGTTTTTTCCTTAGTTGGAGAGAAGTTAAAGAGGAATTTGTGTAGGCTGCAATAATTTAATTAGCATCAATGCATTTTGTGCAACTGATGAGGTTTCTATGCATCCTCATACATCCTTTTACATCCTTTTTGCACGGAGGGTACGAATAAAGAAACATTAATCTCAAATCTTAATGATAACAATTTGAGCTTTTCTCATTGGGGAGTGAGGAGTGAATTCATTCACAAATCATTCTATGGTATACAGTTAGATTCATTGCAATCACCAAATTCTCAGCTACATATCTTCCTTCTCAGTCCTCTGTTGATCTAAAATCTGTGGAACTTCAACAATTTACAGAGAAAAAATCGAAGAGTTTGGGTGTTTGCATCGAATCCCCAGACTGAATGGTGACCACGGGAACCAATAACATGCAGGCCAAGCTGGTGGGGTTTGATTATTGGCTCATCATTATTTTTTTTAGTAATGAATATAGTATTCTCATCCTCGATGGGTTTTATCATCTTTCTGATTTTGAAGGGAAGCTTGTTATGGTTTTATTTGAGAATGAATTAGATGCGAGGTGTCTTTATTTTGGCCCTAAGGATTTTTATGCCCTCTCCAAGTGTTTATTTTCAACTGAGAATGAATCAGTAAAGGATCATAGCAATGAGATGATTATATGGATAATATTAGGTGTATTGAGTGCTTCCTAGTTCATTTTATTGTAGGCGTGGATTTGTTAAATTCACAGTGGGCGGGTCTTGTTAATTTGATAAAATGATCTTGATGTTTATCATCTAACGAAGCTGATGGCTTAGATGTAACTTATTTTGTATTAGGCACCAACCAAGAACATCTGTCTTATGATGGCTGCATAAGGTTCTTCTCAATCGTTGAAAAAACAAACACCTAGCCAAAACCCAAACATAGCCACAACAATATCCGAGAAGCCGACAGATCCAAGAAAATCATTCATAGCTCAAAAGAACCAGAAGAATGAATGGTTCCATCAATCCATAGCTCATAAAACATAAACCCAGAGATACTATCGAGCCCCCACTTAGACAGGCCATCAACCTCCATGTTTGTTCTCTGTACACATGGAGGAAAGATAAATCAGAGAAAGAAGAATGGAGGGCATCAATATTAGCCATCCAGTGATGTAGCAAAGGAACATCTAGAGAGCTTCTCCCCTGCAACTGGTCAATGAAAATTTTGGAATTTCCAACAATCCTAATGGATTCAATGGCCATCCAAACAACACTCTAAAGTAAACTCCACAGTGCCACAATCTTGGCCTTGCAATTAGTGCCATCACCCCAAATTTCAATGAGAGTTGCACAACCACATTGTCCCCCAACAAAATCCCCATTGAAAAATCCAATAGGGAAGAGTGTCCCCAAATCCAAAATTCGAACAGTCCTCTGAGGAGACCTAGGAACGCAGGGGCCTATCTCAATAAAGTAACCAACAATTAAACACTGGCAGAATAATAGTGAGGGTGTTTGTCCTCAAATATTGTAGCATTTCTAGACCGCCATATCCCCCAAAAGACATACATGGAGAGCACCCTGTATGGCCTTAGATTCAAGGACTAAAACATAAGACACTCAATAATGGAAGACCAATTCGAACCAACCCTAAGCTTCAGTGGTCTTGCGACATTTTCCCATATGGCCTTGGCAAAGGGACACTCCAAAAATAAGTGAACAATGTATTCGATGGCAAAAATGGAACAAATGGCATCTACCCGGACCCTGAAGGCCCCTTTTCATCAAATTCTTGCCCCTTTTCATCAAATTCTCCCATGTCAAGATGCGGTTTAAAAGGGTCAAGCAAGAGAAACATTTCATCTTCAAGGGTGCATCCCATTTTCACATAGGCATGGTCCATTCATCAAAGGAACTAGGGGATGGAGAATGCATAATTTTTTTTGAATTCTATGTTGCCTCCAACAGCTCGACCACCCCATGAAAGAAAATTGTGCCTATCATTTAATGTTATCCTTGCCTCAATAAGTTTGAGTCTATAAGACTTCCATTCAAGATCCAGTTCTGCATTCAGTCCCAAATCCCAAGAATGTGGTCATGTATGTAAGGGGTTTTCCAGGGAAGTCCACTCCAAGTGTCTATGCCCTCTCCAAGTGTTTATTTTCAACTGAGAATGAACAATAAAGGATAAGAGCAACAAGATGATTATATGGATAATATTAGGTGTATTGAGTGCTTCCTAGTTCATTTTATTGTAGGAGTGGTTTTGTTAAATTCATAGTGGGGTTTTCTTGTTAATTTGATAAAATGATCTTGATTTTTATTGGCTAACGAAGTTGATGGGATATATGTAACTTATCTTGTATTAGGAAGAAATCGAGAACATCTGCCTTAGGATGGTTGAATAAGGTGCCTCTCAATCATTGAAAAAACAAACACCTAGCCAAAACCCAAATAGAGCCACAACAATATCCGATAAACCAAACAGATCCTAGAAAATCATTCATAGCTCAAAGGACCAAGAAGAATGAATGTTTCCATCAATCCATAGCTCATAAAACATAAATCCAGAGATACTATCCAACCCCCGCTTGGACAGGCCATCAACCTCCATTTTTTGTTCTCTGTACACATGGAGGAAAGATAAATCAGAGAAAGAAGATTGGAGGCATTAATATTAGCCATCCAGTGATGTAGAAAAGGAACATCTAGAGTGATCCTCCCCTACAAACAATCAATGATATTTTTGGCATCTCTAACAATCCTAATGGATTCAATGGCTAGCCAAACAACACTCTGAAGTAAACCCCACAATGCCACAATCTCGACCCTACAGTTAGTGCCATCACCCCATTCCAATAGAATAAAAAAACCTTGTTGGGACAAAGCTCAATGAGAGCTCCGCAACCACATCGTCCCCCAACAAAAGCCCCGTTGAAAAATATAGTAGGGAAGAGTGTCCCCAGATCAAAAATTCGAACGACCCTCTAAGGAGACCTAGGAACCCAAGAGCCTATCTCAAGAAAGTAACCAAGAATCTAACACTAGCAGAATAGGAGTCAGGGTGTCTATCCTAAAAACTTGTAGCATTTCTAGGCCACCATATCCCCCAAAGAACATTCCAAAAAATAAGTGAACAATGTCTTCGATGGAAAAATGGAAAAAATGGCATCTACCCGGACCCTGAAGGCCCCTTTTCATCAAATTATCCAAGGTCAAGATGCCGTTTAAAAGGTTCAACCAAGAGAAACATTTGATCTTCAAGGGTGCATCCCATTTCCACATAGGCATGATCCATTCAGCAAAGGAACTGGGGGATGGAGAACCAAAAATGAATGCATAAATTTCTTTGACTTCTATGTTGTCTCTAGCAGCTCGGCCATCCCATGAAAGAAAATCGTGCCTATCATTTAATGTTATCCTTGCCTCAATAAGATTGAGTCTATAAGACTCCCATTCAAGATCCAATTTTGCATTCAGTCCCAACTCCCAAGAATGTGGCCATGTATGTAAGGGGCGGTCCAGGGAAGTCAGGTTCATTAAGTCAACAAGAAGTCTAAACCCCAATTGGTGCAATGCCAAGATAATGAATGACCCCTATTCATCCCCTTCATCGCATCCAACCCAATATGTATCTTAGCCCCATTTCCAACCTGCCATTTCAGATTTTCACAAAGCCAAATCTTAGCAGCCATCAAGATGCCCCATATAACATATTTTTTACATTTAGAGGGAGCTCTCACTGCAACCCAGTCTTCCATACTTTGTTGATGAAGATATTTCCTTAATATTATATCTCTCCATAAGCCCTGAGCATTAAAATCCCCTCACATATTACAATAGAGGAGTGCTAGATTAAACTGCTTTGTGTCCCTTAATCCACAGCCACCCAAATCTTGAGGGAAAGGAAGCATTCCAAGCTTGATGAGGTGGTATTTTTTCCCTGGGCTAGATCGTGCCCACAAGAACTTGGCAATGATAATGTTGATTTTGTGCATGACCACCGATGGGAGAAGAAATAAGTGCATCCAATACACATAAATTCCTTGAAGCACCGATTTTATCAAGATCACCCTACCCTCGAGGGTCAGGCATCAGTGTTCCCAAATAGAAAGCCATTCCCACTCCAGTAGTCTGTAACAATTAGGTTTGAGAAATAATTCCAACTATTTGAAACTTGAAGCCAAAGGGATCGACTTAATCCCAAATAGAGCTTCTATTTGCTGGACGGTTGATACATCCATCTCATCCACTATAAACTCAAATCTTTCCTTATTGATAATGAGACCTGAGGCTCTACCAAATTTAGACAGAATCCAATATATAATTTCCCATTTTGAAAAATTGGTTGCACCAAAAAAAGGACATCGTCTACGAAGAAAAGATGAGTTGAGGTGGCTGCGGAAGGGACCCTACAACCAGTAATATCCCCAGTTTAATTTTCTATCCTTAAGCTTTGACTGAGTGAATCCATGACTAAAGTAAAAAGGAGCGGGGAGAGAGCACATCCTTGCCTCAGGCCCCTGGAAGTTTTGAATAAATTAGAGGGGTACCCATTAACTAGGATAACCATAGATGTCGAAGTCACACATGCCATTATCCATCTAGCCTGATGATGTGGAAAGCCAATCTTGTGAAGGATCAGACAAAGAAAATCCCAGTCTACCTGATCATATGCCCTCAGTGGATCTATTTTCATGAGGTAGGTTTTCTGTTTGTTTGATTTGATTTAATGTATGCTTTCTAATGCGATTGCAACTGCATCCTGTATTCTCTTGTCAGGAAGAAATCCAAATTTCTCTGGCATATATGAAGAGCAAGAATCTTTTTAACTCTATTAGCTACAATTTTAGAAATCAAATTATAAACAGAGTTACAAAGGGAAATAGGTCTAAAGTCATAGAAACAAGTAGTTTTTGATTTCTTAGGAATCAATGCAAGGAAAGTTGCATTGATGGCTCTTAAGATGCGACCAGATGCCCAATATTCTTCAACCACCTGCAACAATTAAGCTCCCATGAGGTCAAAATAGGATAAATAGAGCTCAACTAGTCAACCATCAGGGCCCAGACTTTTATCTTTGGCCATCTCTTTGAGCATATGGAGGAGCTCCTTTTCAAAAACTAGACAATCCATGCGACTGATGTCATCCTCATTAAAAAAATGGGAAAGAGGTTTGCCAAATCTAATTTATCCGTAAAGTTATCCTCCTCTCATTCAGTGATCTGTTTGCTGAAAAACCTATGTGCTTATTCCATAATATCCTTGAGAGAATGTATCAATTTACCCTTAGAGTTCCTAATATTCCAAATAGTATTAGCAGCCCTTCACTTAGAAGGAACCATGTGGAAGAATTTAGAATTTTGATCCCCTCCTTTGATCCAAGCGGCCCTGCTCTTAAGATGCCACTCCTCCTCTCGATCCAAAAGAAGTCTATTATTCCTTTGAATTAGATCCTTAACTAGATTCAAATGGGATTCCAAAAAAAATAAAAATAAAAATAATAGTGATGGGTCCATATAAGCAATGATGTCAACCTCAATTTTCCTAAGTTGCAGTGTTTGTTCCTCCTTACACTTGTGGATCTAGGCGTTGACAATGCCTTTAAGTCTCTTCAGTTTGTAGATGAAGGCATCCATTTTTGAATTGAAGGCATGACAAAGAGATTGAGATCATGATTGAACAACAAATTCCTTGAAATATGGATCCTTGATCCAATGGTGGTTAAATTTAAAAGGAAGTGCTCCCTGCTTCTCAACACCCTTCCATTGGATCATAATTGCACGGTGATTAGAGGTTTCAGAAAAAAAGGATAAGGCCTCCAGATTGACTAGCCTCATTTTCAAGGAAGAATGCACTAGGAACGGATCAAGCATTTTGGTTATACCATCATCTCCAGACTGCCCATTCCCCTAGGACGGGCATAGGGGTTGTGGCACAATGTCCAAGAGAAGTTTCTGATAAAAGAGGTCCTTAAAGTATCCAACCAAGGGATCCACCCTACCTTTCTTCCCCCAAAATTCATGGTCCTCAAGAGTAAGGTACAAATCCCTAGCTACTATAAGATGTTGCAGGTCTAAGATACCACTCCCATCAATTCTATCCCATAACAATTTTCTATTAATGTAAGGCCCATAAATATTTAGAATTCGAATTCTTTGACTTGTTCCTTGGGAGTATCCTGATAAAATCATGCCAATCTCTGTCTTATATACTTTGAAAGCATGACAATAGAGGATTCTTATTTTAAGACTATATTGTCCCCATATTATTTGCTAGACAAGTTAAGAATATGCAAACTACAAACAACAGTGAAACCTCTAACATTTCCAGAGTGTAAGCTATGCTAATCATCAGGATTTCGTGGATGTAAATAATGTAAAGAGTATAAGTTGTGCAAAATAATTGAAAATTAATTTATTTTTTTGAAGCAATATATTTAAAGGAAAGAGTGGAAATAGGGTGAGTTAATATATAGGTGAAGGGCATGATATTCCTTTAATGGTAGAAAGAACAACAAGCTTGTAGGTTAGCATGGGATGGATGCATGAGTACAATGCAAACCGATGACCGGATGTTCTCTCCTACGATATCCACATTTTATGGTGAGAGCTTGAAAAGAGTGTCATTGTAGCTAGTTAAAGAGCCCTCTACATCATCTCTTGTGGTATGCATAAATTCCCCACATATAGTTGTTGTAGTCATAAAACAACACTTTGTATGATATTTTAGTACTTTTCTGGCAATACTTTTTGCAACAATCTTCTTTAGAGTGGATACACAAATATTCAAACTCTTTGGGAATTTTAATTTCCCCTTGGTTCAAGATTTGTCAAATTTCGGAGGAATGAAAGGTTGTGCCAGCGTCACTAGAAGTATCCTCTTGTCTGCATTATTTGAAAGCAAGCCCACATAGTAGGTTCCTTTCTTCTAGATATTAAGAACACTATGACACGCAAGGGGTTCCTTTATTTGAACAACAATGAATCACCTGTAACGAGCAAGTACCAAGGTATTGGTGTTGTTAGTATTTCATTTGTTTCACTGTTATATTTAGGAAATGATTTTATGAACTTTTAAGTAAGCTAATACGTAAGGAAGACCTGTTGTTCATTTTTGTTTTGTGAGATCCTGCCTATCTTTGGAGTTTTAAATACAAAATTTAGAAATTGGTGTTCAGATGGTTTTAACTCTAGCGAAATAAAGAAGGTAAGTGAAATGGCTTGATATTTTCTTGTGAATTGAGTAATTTGTTCCTTTGTATTATGGGCTATGAGTTATGTTAGCAAACATTCTCACTCCTTTGTTTCTCTGTAGCAATGAAGTCTGCAGTGATCATGTAGGTGCATTCCCTCCTACCTATAATACCTATTTATGGATAAGTGCTATTTAGTATGATGTGTTTGTTTGATTATTAGAAATGTGCTATGCCCTGACACAAAAATTGTCCAATTCTTGGTGTTGCACCTGTAGGTATGCCCCGATATTCGGCTCCTTACCCTCCTATGGTGCATCCCACTTTTCCTCCATGTCCACCAAGAACCATGGGTGTGATGCACCTTCCACAACCTCCAATTCTAGGGTTCGTGTAGCGACCCCAGTTCTGAAGTTTCCTCCAACCACAGGTTCAACTCCCACTTCAAAGGGTGCTATACCACTTATACTTCCCACTAGTAACCACAAACACCATTTCACATTTTCATGCCTATTGAACTACAGTTATCGCCATGGGCTTTCAGTGCCCATTAGTTCATTGCACTTTTTTTTGAATTGGAGGGGAGGTCAATTTATTTTCAATTTTTCTTCATTTATTGGAAAAGCTGGTTATGATAGCTTTCTAGATAGTGAAGGATGAAGTAGGTCTTATGGAGATTGGTTACATATAGTCTATGCCAGGATACTAGGAATTGGTATTGCAGTAATGAGCATGCAGTACATAACTGATGTCACTGATTTTAACTAGATTAGGAAATTCTATATTGACATTATTCACATGCATATTCAGATTTGGATTTGACACACAATAAACTAAATTAAAAGCGGCAACAAGATGATAGATACCAATTGTTAGATTGTCAATGATAAGTAGTTTCATATCCAATGATACACATGGATGTGTCCCAACATCGAGGGGATGTGTTTTGTGCACAAATTCCATATTGAAAATGTTGGGGACATCTTGGGTGTGTTCTAGAAGTACTGTGTATGTTGGATAGTTCAGGGAAGCAGCTGAGTGTGTTCTCATTCTAGTTATTGACACCCCCTGCAAATGGGATGTCCTGTAGTTCCTTGTCAGTTAGGTATTCCTGGACGTTGTTGTTGTTGTGGCTTGGGGCTTTGTTGGAAGTGAATGAAAAGGAGAAAAGCATGGAATTTGAAAGGAAATCATGGCAAGGGATTTTATTTCCTTAGTTACACTGGTATGAACTTTGCAAGGAATCTCATGCCAACTTTCCCATTTATTCCATGAAACCTCTCATATTTTTGTTTAGTAATGATTCTAAACATGTTTGTACTCAGTTGAAAATTATTTTCATTCCTTATGTCTTCCTAAACTATTTGTTATTATTTTTGGTTGTGTGAAGGATTTCACCAAAAGTAAAAATATAGTACAACAATCCATATCACATTCCTCAAATGGCTTGGTTTAAAAGCCAAAATAAAATGGCTTAACATAAAATTATAAGTGATGTGTTCTACTAAAAGAAAAAGGACATAGGAGGTTTCTATCATTATGTTTCTTCTTAAGAGAGAGGTAAGACTTGTTCACATTACACCAACAAACTTTCATCAGTTTCCAGTATGTATGATTGAAGAAGAGCTCTTCAAACCTGTTATGTGTTCTGTCAATGCATCACCTTTGAAACAAACATCCATGGACTTATTCTCTTTTGTACCTTGACCTAGCCATTCCCACATATTTTCTTTATCAACATTGGGAATTAAGGAGACATGAAAACCCAGATTGATGATATATTGCTTGAATTGACATTTTCTCCCCAACTTAATAAATCTTTCTGCTCCTAGGCGTGTTAGAAAATTTAGATAGATGGATTTTGTAGATATCTCACCCTTGTTCTTGTTTTCTACCCAAGCCTAACTCCTCCACATATAAAAACCACCTTATGTCCCATTTTTTTACTGCTAGAGTATCATTGTAACCCTTGTTTATAATAAATATTTTCAACTTTGAAGGTTTTTGACTAGGTCCAAAGATATCTTGAAATCTTGGCTCATGCCAATCCAAGGATCTGCACCCACTCCAACAAGTACCACCCCAAATCTTGTAGGTAAGACAATCCCCTATAAGGTTGGTTTAGACCGTGGCTCTAAAAAAAATGAAATTCCCACATAAGGTTTCTCTAGGCTTCTAATCCAATTTAAATTATTTCTTGGGAAATGTATTTCTATAGAATTATAGTTTTTATAAAATCCTTCTAGAGATCAAAATCCATATATATTTAGTAGCCATTGTGAGTCTCATGCATTTTACCAAAGGGTATTATCCTCCCTAGAACCCTTCCAAAGGAAATTGAATGACAACTTCTCTATCTTGTGGAAGATTGATTTTGGAATTAAAGCGAGAGCCATCTAATACTATAATGACTTATAGTACACTCTTGAACAATACTAGTTTTCCACCTAAACAAAGCCATTTGTGGCTCTGTGAGTCATCATCTAATGAATTTTATTTGTCAACCACAACTAGGCCTTGATGTCATAGTTGTTAGGAATGAGACCAAATCCTAGATATTTGAAAGCAATTTTTAAGTCTAATCCTTGATAGTGGATGAAGTTGAATATCATTCTAGTCCTTGATGCCATAATTGTTAGGCATTAAATTAAATTCTACAAATTTGAAATTCTACTTAAATCCTTGAATTTTCCTTACATTTGGTAGAAAGTCTCTACTTGTATCTAGGTTCAGATGCTTATTGGATCCATCACATATCCAGGCTGGATATATTTTTAATTTCCTAGCACTAGTTGCATCTAGATATGTGGAGGGGGTGGATGTATTTTCTTCATCAGCAGACCCTTCCTCTTTGTCCTTGATTGTATCAAAAGAGACCCTCTGTCCCTTCCATTGGACACTTACAATTTTCTTGGACTTGTTTCGAATTCCCAACCCCTGTTTACTTGTTGTAGATTTATTTGGTACAACATTATGAAGATTTTGTTGGTCCTCCTCACAACATGTATTTTTGAAAACTTGACCATTTCCCACATCACTATACAGACTTTTTCTCAATGCTACAAGCTTCTTCACTCCAGACTTGGCTCTAAGAAGACTTATCATCAACATGTGCAGAACGGCTCTGATCCCATCATCATCATCATCATATGCAGCACAAATCTGACTTTCCTGAAAACATTCACTAGTTTGATCGCATTCATTTATAGTTGGAAGAGGTTGCTTGCTCATGTATACAGGGACAAAATCGCCTCTTGAGAGTTGTTTCCATCTCTTACGTTCAAACAATACCCATGAATTACTTTGAGCAGCACCAGAGATATTCAATTCACGTTGAGTTGAATCTGGAATTATCATAAGATGAAACGATAGTGAGTGGAAACATATTGTAGTAAAAAGAATGCATGGGACATTAGGACGCACTATGGAGCTTCTAGCTGATGTAGAATAGGTTGTGATTCCAGTAGGGGTGGCTACCATGACTCCATCAACTTGCACTTTAGTTATAAGGTGGTTGTGATCATAACATTCATTCTTACAAAGGTAATGATTGGAAACACGATCATCCCCAACTTTATTAAGGACATCAAACACGTTTCCTGGTATAGCTTTCCCATTGTGGAATATCCCATTACCTAGTCGCATTTTGAGTGTTATGTAAACTCCATATGTTGTAATATTTCCATGAATAATGGACTCCAAATCTCTTCGAAAACTTGTAAAATGATGTGCAGTGAAAAATCCCGGAGAACCAAGATTGGAGGAAACCATAGTGGAAACCGTTTCATGAAGTATCACATCATCCCCATCCATGCATGCAACTAAATCTTCTCTTTCATGGAGATAACATGCATAATGAATATGGATGGTTTGAATGAAGTTGAGTCCATGAAGGATAGAAAACATGTTCTGCACCTCAAGCTTCACTAAAAAATTCATTTTTTTAAGTTCCCTGGTTGGTAATATTGACAAAACTCCAAGGCACTTTTCTTGCATTTTTGTTTGTGGTAAGCTTATTATATTGACAACTTCCTTTCCTTGCCAATGTCTTCTTCAAAATGTCCATCTGTTTTTTAAGTTCACGAAGTTCTCCACTCTTTTTATTCAAGCGAGAAGTACCTGGTTCAAAAACGGACACCTATTCAACAATTTTAAGGGTGCTTATTGACTCATATGAATTTGGTTCAGGACTTATGTGCCCAAACATCAAAGGCTTTTCCTTTCCCCCTAATGAAACCTGAAGCAATTGAATCAATTTTCTATTTTGATATGGCTTGTGGGTTCGTATGTTCCAATGCTACAATAAAATTCCCTCGAGATGAAAGGGACTTATTTATGTATTGCGCCTCCTTCAAACAATCTCCAGTAACTTCAGGTTTATCCATCCTCTTACTTCCAGCAAGATCTACCAATTTGGGGCAGCTATAAAGGTTACAAAGCTACAGGATTTTGCATAATTTAATCATCTATGAGGGTCAACATAGACACGGGTCTCCTAAAATGTCATTCATGTGTATCACTCTTACTTTCTTGCAAGACAATGTGTTATTTAATAAAAACTACACATCTATGTGTTTGTTTTTTTTATATATTGTGCCCATACATACCCATTTTGGGGGTTCATGTTTCTAGGCATCCCCATTTCAGAAACTTTTAGATGTTTATGTGTTTTGTCCAACTTAGTCAAAGGGAGATTCTTCTATGATTAATTTCAACATCCAATGATTCAAATGTAGCCCTTGAGAGCTTAGGAAGTAGGGGCTACTTTTGAAGATCAGGTCATGGGCTCTTCTTAATCTGAAATAAGAAATCCATATCCTATTTTATAAAGAAAAACAATTACCAAGCCCTTCATAAAAGGGATTCAATACTCGATTATCTAGATATCAGGGTCCTTGTAACTTGGCCATTGCCCCATCAACTTTCCAACTAAGATTCTCTCTACAACCAAAAGGGCTTTTCTTTGGAGAGTGGGGGTTTTGATCATTATTTCTAGGAACTCTTCTAACTTCCTCACAAAGTGCTCATGATTTGAGTGCACCTTCCTTCCTTGCTTTTTAGATTCCACAAAAAGGAGTTGGAAATATGCTACCTCCTCCTTGAAATACTGATCACTAGGAGTTTTGAGATATCCCATGGAAAAGAGCTCATCTGAGTAGGGTTGTCTAGCTATTAGTAGAAAAGCAAAGTGGTTTCCAAAAAGTAATTCCTAACTGCAAAAAAGAACTATACTTAATCTTTGCATTCTTTTCCTCTATAACCCCATTATTTTCATTATATAGAATAGGTTGTTATTAGTTTATATCTTCATCTTTTGTTGTGAATGGATTTGTTCATTATCTTTTTTTTTGCTTTAGAAATTATCCATTGCCTCTTTGTGTTTGTTTGAAGGCCTTTCTTCACTGAGAGAAATGCATGCACAACTTTGTATCTTTTTTAAAACAAATTGTTATAAATTCATAAGTTTGCATAACATGTCTCATATTTCTAGTTACTTCTATGCAATACGGGTGAGAAACTACCACACCACACATGATATAAGCAATTGTGGAAAAAATAATTTATGGCTAATTTTGGTGCGAGTAACTATTTTCTTTAGGTTATGATTATCATACATGACATTCTATATTTTATTCCTACTAATTTTCTCTGATCTCATGTATCTTTGGTGAAATGTTTATGCAATGTGATAACATTGGAGTTACGAATGGTTTTCAAAGCGTTCTCTATGGACTTGAACCAACCACTTCTTTTTCAGGTTGGTGATGGTTCTTTTTTATTTGAAGTTTCTATGGTTTAGTTTTTGTTGCAGAATAGAAGATTTTGAAGGATGGTTTTCTTCCCACCATTAGGTGGCCTAAAGACTCTTTAATTTCTTCAGTCAGAGTCAAGTCTTGTGATAGGATATAGTAGTAAGGGGATTGTTGAGTTTTCAAAACTTTTGTGTTGTTCCAATCTTCAGTAGGGTTGGAGATTCTATGTTTGGGAATTGTTGGGATGACGTCAATGATGAAACTCAATGATGACAAACATAAATGACACTAAATAATGCAAGCTATTTTGGATGCAAGAGTTCCCTTTAAAATGAGGCATCATGCCTGGTTCATTATGTACATGGTGCTCCCAGCTGAAAGAAAGTTACATAAAATAACATTAATAAACCAGATTAGAGCAATTGCCATAATCTAGAAGATGGTGGTCATGATTTTTGGAGGGACCCATTTGCTATATGAAGGTCTAGACTAGGATACAAGGCTTTTTTACGTATGTTTATTTTACAACTCTACTAGCATGCAGTAAATCTTAGGAGTCCTTGGTACTGCCACAAATCTGTCTAAATTGTCCAACAACTGACTAGGACGGTCACTTTCTAATTTTCACCTTTTGTGGAAAAAGTGATATGCTATCAAATTTGAAGATTGCCCCAAAAGAGGAAATTAAAATTGACAAAATCTGGATTTTCCGCTCCATAAATATTCAATGTTCATTTTCGTGATTTCCTTAAGAAAATATTGTAAAAAGCTAGATGCAGGTACTAGACCTCCTGCATTTGTCATATTTCAATGGATAGGATAAAGGGAAGGCTATTTTGATTAATGATGGCTTAGGATATTCGATGATTTAGTAATAGTATGTACTCTTTGAAGGAATGATCAATGTTGCCCCTTTAGTAATATAAGGTTAGGGCATTTCCAGTTTGGAAAAAAAAACATTTAACAATATTTGCAAAGCCTACAGAGGGGGCTTGATGTTAATGATGAGAAGCTAGAAGTTTTACCTGGCACACGAAGATTACCAATGAGGACACTCAGAGGTGGGATCGAACTTATGGCAACACATGGTGGCATCCCATCAAGATGGATTGGTCATGCGTGTTAACAGGTAGTTAGCTCATGTGACCAGATTACAAGCCCAAAAGCTAATTTTTTTCTCTCCTTAAGGCCTTCCATTTTTTAGTCCAAACAAATTGTGATCAAGTGGCTAAGTCAAAGCATATTATCGCTCTCACCAAGGTTCAATGTTTCTAAATATAACAATAATTTTTTTATTAGAAAACAAAACTAGATATATGGTGTAACTCACATCATATACGGTAATTTCAACATGAATGACATATCCAACTTTATCTACAGTTTTGGCATTGTATTCCTTGCAGAAGGCCATGATGTTAACTCCTTTTGATCCCAATGTTGGAGCAACAGGGGAGTTGGAGTTTCCTTACCAACTTCCAGTGCTAGCTTCACCATCCCAATCACTATTGTTACAACAACAAATGGGCGCGCACTTGGTCACATGGGCATTCCATAAACCAACCGAAAAAAACAAAAACACATATGAAATGAACTCGCACCCAAACAAATAATTCCAGAACACATAATCGAAGATACTTGTACACAACATTGTTAGAAAGAATGACCCTATAATTGTGTTGACCTTTCTTGGGCTTCCCTTCTGGCTTGGGAGGAGCCATGGCTAAGAGCTTTTGGTATATCACCTGCCTCTAGAGTCCCTATTTGGAAATAATATTCCATAGACATTTGGCAGCTAGAACGTTGCCAAAGAAGTGAATGTCTTTGAAATCCCAACCTCTAGTTTCTTTTGGGTTAGACAAGGACTAGCATTTGACAAGTGGAATGCCCTCTTTCTTCCTGTCACCCGTACGCAAAAAATTTAAAGCATTTCTTTCTAATTATTTTAATACCCCTTAGGGATGTAGGTCATAATGTACCAATAGATTGGACTTGCTTCCAACACTGCCTTGGCCAATGTCAATCTACCTCCCAAGAAAGCTATTGATTACACCATTGGTTAGTTTTTTTTTCCCTATATTCTTTATCAACCACTTATAATGATTCTTGAAATGTAGATGCTTAAAGCCTTCTTGAAAAGTTGAGCTCTAAAATGAGGAGACATACAAAATAATTCTAAGTTATTTCTCCTCTACCCAATTAAAACCAAGTGAATATTTCTACATATTGATTTCCATCCCAGAATCTGTACAATATAGGTCAAGCATTTCCTCTAACTTATTTAAATATTGCCAATGTGGAACTATTCAATGGGCTGATGAAATTTCACTGATAAAGACATGATTCCGCCAATCCATGTTGCATATTTCCATTAACAATGTTTATTTGTGTAATACAGTGTTGTAATTTGGAAGGTGATGAGATACAAGAATATAATGTTAGCTAGATCTTCCTTAATATTATGAAGAAAACATCATTTGGAGAGGATAAAATAGCTTAGAGACCTTAAAATAGGAGCACCATACTCTCCCAATAGAAATACACTACAACAGTCTCACAAATCCTAACAAAACTGATAAACATTTTTTTAACAAAAACCACCCAGTTCTTGGCTGGAAAAGGATTGGTCAAAATTTGGGAACATATTGCTCTGGGAATTATTGAGTGGAGTCCATAAAGGAATGCACTGATAATAGAAGGTGGGAAAGTTGTGGTAAACTCCCATCAGCCTATGGCTAGGCCATAGCCCAATCAACAAAAAAATTGAAAGCATAAACCCAAGATATGAGCAGGTTCAGAAAATAATAGAGTTTGAATAGTATGTCTATCTAGATTGAATGGAAAGCCTATCATAAAGAAAACGACATAAAATTGAGCAAATAAATCATGTTGTGTGTAAACAAATGTAGATGAAAAGATGATAGTGGTGCTTACTCTATCATATTTTTTGGAATGATAGTGTTGACCTAGTATTTTTCTTGGGAAGGACTAAGCATAGACTTTTCGGAAGTGTGAAGAGTTTCACAAGAAACTAAAAAGAGAAGCTAGAGCATGGGAAAAGGCACACCCCACTGATTACTCATGGCTATACCCTCCAAAAAGGAATAAAAGAGATCAATCTCTTGAATTAGAGGATAAGAGGCACACAGGTGATGAGGTCGGAAATCATATATCTCTTGGTGAAAATGACATGGGTCATGCCCATCGTGATTCATTGGCATTGAGTGTTGTTACATCAGATGGCTCTGGCAGTGAAAATAGTTTGAATCTATCCATTGTTGTATCGCAAGGAATTTCCAACTCTGCTAAAGACACTTATACTGGAAGTGAAATTGGTAAACAAGAAACTAGCAATGCAAGCTAAGAGATGCTTCTTCAAGCACCAACTGACAGACACCTTACCTTAATTCCACAAATTGATGCATCCTGTAAAGCCGAGCAGGGGATATCTCTTGTAAAGGATTCCATAGAAGTATCAAATGAAATTTCTAAAGGAATTTATTACGGATGTAAGGGAGATTTTTCTTCTCTTGAGTAGGTTTTGGGGCATGTCAAACATGAGATTGAAGTTTGAAATGGCATGAAGGTTCCAAAAGGTGACACTGGTTTTGACTTAGCTTGTAACACTACTAACAATGGACAAAATGTTGATGTGTCTTCCCCTTTTTTTGAAATGACTGACACTAAACTGGTTCATACTACTTTCCTAGTTGTTGAAAATTTCTATAAGGTTGTTGCTCCTACCATTGCAATTGATAAGAGTGTATGCAAATTGGATTGTAATCTAGTAGTTGATGAAGGATTTCATAATGTTGATATGACTATGGTTGTTAATAATTTATGCAATGATGATGATCTGGAACAAAAGATGAAGTCATGGGGATGGTTGAAGAACCCATGGCAATTGATGAGAGTGCTTCTACAGTTGACACTCCCATGAGACATAATTTGAATGTGTGTAAGGCTGGTGTCCCTATTTTAATTAATCAGATGATAAGGTTCATGATGTTGTAGTAGTTCATGAGAGTGTCTCTAAGATTGTGCCCATGTAACTATTAATGAGAGTGTTTGCCTTGTTAATGACACTTTAGCAAGTTATGAAAGTGCCTGCAAGGTTGAGTCCTATGAGGCCATTGAAGAAAGGAAGGTCAATATTGGGTTTCTAGTGGTAGTTAAGGAGAGCACTTGCAATGTGAAAAATATTGTAGCAATTGTTCAGCGTATGGTTGATTTCCATGTGGTTGTTGATCATATTATTTGCAAGATGGATGCTATTGTAGTTGATGATGCATGCACCAACATTAGGAAGTCTAAAGAAGATGATGAACCTATTTCTTACACTGGAAAGATGATGGATGGGCAAAGAAGCTTTCCTATTGTGCTGCCAAATGTTGCTCCCTAATCTCATGCATTAACAGTGGATTTGTAACTATGTGAAATTCTAGCCACATCTAGAATCAATGCTTATTGCTTTCAAAATAGGCCAGTCCCAATCATTGAAAGTTGAAGGAAAGAAGTGGTCGTATTCTTGTCCAATGAAATAAGTCTTGCAAAAAGAAGGCTAGTTGTTCCACTGGGGAGGAAACCATGCCAGGAATGGTTGTTATCAGATGAGGAACTCTTTTCACATGACCCAACCATCTCAACACCTAGAAATGAAGTATTTTGTGACTATTCTGAGCTGGTAGTAAAAGGAAATCATTTCTTAGAAGGATGTATGAGAAGATGTATGCTAGGAAGAAACATTGAGCATGAAACAAATATTAAGTCTTCAATTCAAGAAAGATTATTAGGTAAAACCAAATATTCTTATAAACAAATGCAAAGTGAGGAAGCCATAAGAATATTCGCAGGCAGATTGATTCAACAACATGAGAACCTTTTAGAGGACACTGTTGACAAATATGAGCATCATAATAGCAAATATGTCCTAGAAAATTCTAAGTATATCAGACCTAGCCCTGATGGAGTAGCTAATTTGGAAGTGACCGCAACATCAAATTCTGATCATGGTCAATTAGATGAAATAATGAGACCAAGTAAGGGACACTGTTTGGAACCCAAGCCCTGTAAGAGGAATCTTGAAGAAAATTCTGGCCTGCCTCTGAATAATATAAAATCTAGTGGATCACCGAATACAGTGCTTACATCTTCAGCTCTAGGCAAATCCTTAGATGAAAAAATAAATACTCTTAGAAAGATTGGACGGGGGATAGGAAAAATCTATCTAACTGGTCCATACAATCCAAGAATGACACTGCTAACCTAGTGAACAATGTTGGACAAAGACGAAGGTTAAAAGAAATTTATGAGAATATATATCAGATGCAAAATAGGATTGAGCACAAGAGTATGATATTAAAGGAAGAAAGGCAGTTTTTGTATGATATGAAAGGGACATTTGGCTACATTAAGGAAATTCAAGAATGTAGCAAATTCCTGGATCAAGGAATGGATTCCCTGAGAAAGCATATCCTTCAAGTAGAAAGGAATGTGTAGGCTATTAAGGAAGAGTTTGGTACCTTGAACTTGGCTTAAGATAATGGAAAAATCAATGGAAAATTGCAGACCTTGTTCAACAAGGAGCATTCAAGGCTCCAAAAAAGCAGGTATATGAGCCACTGATCACCCAGGATGGAATAATTTCAACACCTGTAGTCCCTGAGTCTAATAAGGGTTTTATTATGAATGCAAGCCACAATATTGGAGGACCAGAAATTGATGGGGTATCAAGATTAATTACAGCAGCAGACAACCTGCACCTGAACCTATCACTCACTATATGGCAATACTCAGTTCTAGAAATCCAATTGGCAAACAATTCAGATGTGTGTTTATCTAGATTGGGAATTACCAAGTTTAGAAATTTCAGTGTAGAAGTTGTTGATCCTATCTTTGAATACATTCAAGCTGCTAGATTCCTTGGCAATCTCATGGATGCAGGGATATTTTCAATATGTGAAGAAGGCAGTTTTGAGACTAAATCTAATCACATTAGTGAGAAGGATGAAAATTGGGTGTGCTAGCTTGACCCTCAATTATTGCTCATGAAAATAAAAATTAACAAGTTGGTGAAATGCTGGTATCTATCACAGACATTGCTAAAAACCATTGGGAAACCTATGATTGACATGATTATAAGGAAGGAGCCATAAAAATGGTTGAATATCTACATGGTCTAATTTTTAACATCAAGGGAAAAAAACAAATTATGCAACACCCAGACATGCAATTGCTAGAGGACAAGCAATGTCAGGAAGGGGGGACTTTAATGCTCTATATGGATTAATTGCCCTAGGAAGGACGAAATAGGCTATCTAATCTTGTATGGTATAGTCTTTGATAAAGGGGTAAAACCCATTATCGAATGTTTTGGGGCAACGCTCTGTAAATTTGGGTTAGCTAGGGACAAAAACCCAAATTGTGGTGATCCAGGAGGATCCTCAAATGTAGACATATTCTGGTTGGCCTAAGATACAACCAACACAGTCCAGCCAACAAAGAACTCACATGGAGTTTTTTTGATGCAAAGGAAATGAAGTTCATATGTCTTCATAGGCTTGGAAAATATTCTTGTTGCTATTTGGGAAAAATGGCCATGTAAAATGATTAACATATGAGATAAGATTCTCATAATAATGTATTTTTTAATTAAAAAATGGGATTATTGGTGCAAAACCATGTGGGCTTGCAATCCCTAGTCTCAAGGAGAGTCCTGTGGAGGAAGTTGAGATCCTTAAGGATGGTTGAGAGATTTGTTCCAACCAATTCCCTTGAGATATGCCAAGGTCCTAATCAAAGGGGACCTTGAGAGATATTGTCTCCATAAAAATATTTAGGTGGTTTAGATGGAGAGATTTTAAAAACCCTTCTTGGGAATCAAGAAGAGGAGAAGAGATCTTGTGGAGAGCTTCTTCAAGGCTTATTGATTCAGGGATTTTGTAAAGAGAAGTAGATTGTAGGTCTACTTATTTTACCCTTTTTCCTTCAAGAATCAATAAAGTAGGTTCATGAACCCAGAGAGGTAGCTAGGGAGGTTTTAGTGAACTATGTTATCAAATTGTCTGTGTCATGTCTCTATCTTGATTACTTAGTATAGTTTGCATATGTTTTGTTTGTATGTCTTTAAGCAATGATGAGAATGAATATTGTAAACCTATTTTCCATTATGTTTTAGTGGAGAATTGAGGGATGAATTGAATTGAAATCTAAATTAGTAGCTAAGGCACTAATTTTAGATCACCTGGTATTAGAGCCTCAAGATCAGAGGTTGTTTTTGTGGATTGTTAAAGGACAACCATGGGCAAAGGTTTGAAGCGGTGAGATGGACCGAGATTGGTGGATTTGCGGCTAAGCACTTGTGAAACAATCGTTGTAGCACCTTCGGTTGGTGGATATGCAGCTGGTGGATCTGTGTGGTCTTGTTGGATTGTTGGTGGAGATTGCATGGTAGTTGGTAGTGTTTCTATTGCATTGTGGAATTGCTTCAATAATTTATTTTTTTCCTGTGGTGCCTAGTTTGTCTTCATGGTCTGCATGTTGCGTGGAAGCGTGTCGGTATCGAAGATTTCATTAGGCCATCAAGGGTGGCTTGATGTATCGTCGTGAACTGCGTATTGCGTGGAAGTGATGGACTTCGTGTTGTGTATTGCATAACTGTGTGCTGTGTGGAAGATGCCAATATATCCTCCTTCAAATCATTTGAAGCAATGATTGTATAACATATATTATGGTGATATGATCCATTCAAGATTCTATTTTGATTGGCCAAAATCACATCAAGATCGTATTTTGGGTGGCTCCAATCAATGATCTTCCTAGATCTGCAATCTATTGTGTTCAAAAGATGTTATATGGCTCACCCTTCGATGCAAAAGAGGTATCACTCAATTCGGTAAGTGGGTTTTACAAATGTAGATCAGGCTTATTCCCTTGGAGATGCACCAACAAAAGATCCGTGGCAAGAATTGCCGAAATGGGTGTCTATCCTCCTGCACAGGGATTCTGTTTGGTCGATATGGAAGATCGAAGTTGGATCTGAGCAGCATGATTAATTTATTGACATATCAGATCTTTTTCCCAACATATCTGAGGGTAACCGAGGAACAAATCTTGCCTATGAAGTTTTGCTGAAGAAGTGCAGTCACAGGCCAAAGGCCTTGATGCAAGAAATGCTGAAGACCAATTTCTGCCTTCAACTGCCCAAAAATGTTATGGCAACAACAAATGCAAGAGGTTGATTCTACATACATGCAGCGCATGTACAAGTTCAGAACATGACCATCATTTATTGTGGAGTTTTCGAATCGATTGCTGTGGAGCTTTCGAATCGATTTGGTGCTTTCGAATTGATGAAGGGGCACAAAATATTACAGAACGTTTTCTTCTTGTTGCTGTGGAGTAAAAGGCAAAAAATCGGTCTCGATGCGATGCACAGAGAGTTACACGAAGGCCGATCTGTATATAAATGCAACATAACTTGAACGTTGCAACTGGTATTTGGACGTAGACACAGGCAATAACAATGCGCATCTGGAGAAGTTGGACCCCTGTACGTGATTTGGTTGCTGTGCATAGATACGTTGAGGCAACTCCTTCGTTAAAGGCCAAATTCCTTGATCAACAGAGGGATGTGATAGAGAATGTGCTGCCAGTCGAACCATTGTTGGTATCTGCGCATAGGAGCTTGGATCTCTAGATTGCGTGACAGTGCTGCGGGTGTGCGGTCTTCTATTACATTGCTGCGGATTTGATCTCGTGGTTACAGATGTTGTGGTAATCTAGGCAGAGAGGAACGTCCACCCTTTACATTTTGAGGGTGATTGCTTTGCTCGGTCCATCCATGTGGCTTTGAATATCTTGAGAGGCTGGTTTGGTTTTCAGCGAGGGTTACGCCCAAATCGGTGGAGAGAAATTCCCTATTTATGCCCAATTTTGAATTTTGATTATAGTGTAAAGAATTCATATATGGGAAGA
>APFE030374947.1:0-16454 GCA_000404065.3 Pinus taeda
AGAGCATAGGTATGATAACCATCAAGCAGATAACCCAACGCAAATAGTCACGGCGATGAAGTGAAAGTGGCATGTTCGAGAGCGACCTGCTACCATAAAGTGGCTTTCCCTTTTTTCCCATTTTCCTCAGTAATTGCTGACCTGTACCTCTTCATTTTTATCAAGCTTGAGGAGGATAACATATGCTTGTTGTATAATTCCATCCTTTGGGTGAATCCATTGCTATGTGATGTTTTAATGAGTCTAGCGAAGGTGAAATTCAGTCTTTTATAGATGGACAAGTTTGTCTCTTTTTGATGTTTTAACGAGTTTAATGACAAGGATAACTCAGGCCTTATCATATTTACAGAGTTTGAAAAGGGACAAAAAGAAAACTCCACAAGTTCTTTTTCGTAGATTTGTCTCTCAAGCCTGAAAAAGCATAAAACAATACGAGAGAGAACCTATTGACCATGTTCAATCAACGTATTCCTTTTTCATATTTAATCTATCTCAGGTCAAAAAAGGGTTAAAGTTATAGTGAGTAGATGTCATTTCCAATCCGTTAATGAGCTAAAAAGGATAAGCGCTCGAAAATATTTTCATGTTTAGAGAGTCTGAAAATAGCTTAAAGAGGACTCCACTTTGAGGAATGAGTGGTGTCTAGGATAGCAATTAGTTTTGGTGATGTTGGAACTTCTTAAAACATGTTGATTTATGTGAAGAGGCTAGCTAATAAGACCACTCATTGCAACTATTCCTCAAAAAGGGTAAAACAACCAAGTGAAAGCATAAGATTGGCCAAAGAAATGGTGGCGATGGGATGAAAACAACCAAGGCTCATCTGATGAAAGAGGCTAATAGAATGGCAATCACGATGGTTAAAAATCGAAATGGGTTCATTTTTACATAAGCTTGAAAAATAGTGAACTATGCTTGGGTTCAATTTCATGTTTACACAAGCTTGAAACAAAAAACTATTCTTGGATTCAGTTTCATTTTTACACAAGCTTAAAACGAAGAACTATGCTTGAATTCAGTTTCATTTTTAAACAAGATTGAAATGAAAAACTATGCTTGACATTAGTTTACATGCCCCGAACATGATGAAAGGGAGAGTCTTTGTAACCAGATGGAAGTCACTCTGATGAAGCATGACGGTTATCCAACACCTTTTAGGCTTCGTCCAGATAGGGACAGAGCTGAATGGGGTGATTCCCTTCACATAACCTACAGGGAAACTTAACTTTACCACTAGGTGCATGCCCCCCAAGCTTCATTACATTCACGTAAGTAGACTACTTGTGGCTATGAGCTGGATGGAATGAAGGTTCATATACGAGATCAAGTGAAAGACTCGACTGGGATTTTATGAGATCTAATCAAAGACTCAGATTGGAACTTTGTTCCAGGGGTCCTTGTTTCATTTTTTAATGAGCTTGACACAAGACAAGGAACTATGTTCGTACCCTTAGTTTCATTTTTAAACAAGCTTGACACAAGACAAGGAACTATGCTCAAAATTCCTTGTTTATTTTTTTAATGAGCTTGACACAAGACAAGGAACTATGCTCATGGGAGTTTCATTTTTTAATGAGGTTGACACAGTAAAAGAACTATCCTCATATTCCTTGTTTCATTTTTAAGAAGGTTGACACAAGACAAGGAACTATCCTCATGACCTTTGTTTCATTTTTTAATGATGTTGACATAAGACAAGGAACTATCCTCATATCTTTGGTTTCATTTTTTAACGAGGTTGACACAAAACAAGGAACTATCCTCATATCCTTGGTTTCATTTTTTAACGAGGTTGACACAAGACAAGGAACTACCCTTATATCCTTGGTTTCATTTTTTAATGAGGTTGACATAAGACAAGGAACTATCGTCATATCCTTGGTTTCATTTTTTAACGAGGCTGACACAAGACTAGCAAGTATCCTCATATTCCTTGATCACAACCCATAAGAAGTCATGACTTCCAAGAGGTTCTCATCAAATGGGAGAACCATGCTTTGGAAGGGATACGTAGAAAGGAATCCATTAGAGAGAAATGGTTCTAATGCTTCCAACACATCATGTACAACATCACAGAATTGATCATCCGTTGATGTAGGCATGGAACGAGTTGCCACATAATTGACCCATGGTGGGGAAGATACCATTGGGACAAAAAAAACCATTTAGCAAAGATGGATGACAGGAAGCCATCTTTGGACATGGAAATGAAAGCTGTTCAACAGTGATAATTTTGCCTTCATGTGAGTAACAAATCACTTGAAAGGGTGTCGAAACAATAACTCCCATATCATAAGCATAGTCGTGCCCAAGAAGTAAATTGTAATCCAAGGGGCTTGGGAATATCATCAGATTCAGACAAACCATTTTTTCTCCCAAATTAATAGGCAACTAAGGAAGGATCCCTAATGGTTAACTGGTTCCTCTGTTAAAAGCCAACAGATTCTAGGTAACTAGCACAAGTGGTAGTGAACCAAGTGCTTGCCAAGCAATAGAGGAAAGGATACTCATTGATGCACTTTCATCTATAATAGTGCCAAATATAATCATATTACAAACCTACACTATGATCTGAAAAGGCACATAAGAAGGAGGGGGTGCCGGAAGAACAGGAAAATCATTCCCTTGAGTTACAAGAGTGGGAGGATTTTCCTCTTGCCTTGATGGAACAGTAGGATTGCCCCCAAGCTCATTGGAATCTGAAGAAACGGAAAGAACATGAGTGGTATCATATTCACTCTCTACGAGAAAGGTACAATTAAATAAAGGTGAAATTGGGTCAATTGTTACCTCGACCTGTTGATTTGGCTCAGGTATAGACTCATAGGATTCACTTTCAGAGAGAGTGGGTTTGACCAATGGTTGATTTGAGTCAGTCAATTCATCAACTAATGAAGGATGAAGGGAGAGTCTCCTGTAACCAGATGGAAGTCACTGCGGTGAAGTAGGACTGTTATCCAACACTTTTTTGGCTTCATACAGATAGGGACAAAGGTGAATGGGGTGATTCCCTTCACATAATCTACAGGGAAACTTGACTTTTCCCTTCTTTCCATGAACTTTACTACCACTAGTTGATGGTGTGTAACCAGCATGATCTTCAGAAGTTGATGAGAAAGGATGATGTGAATGAGAAGACCATTCTCCTAATATCTAAGTAATATCAGGAAAATTTCGAAGAAGATGATCTCTCGCCCAGAGTTTGCATGGATATCAAACTTTGTGAGGCTTGATGGATGGTTTCTCATCAGATTTTGCATTCAAAACAATGGTTGCTTGGTCGCCCCTCTGCTGAGTTTTCTTCTTCTTCTTCTTCTTCTTCCCTTTCTTCTTCTTCTTATCCACCTAGTTACTAGTACCAATACTTTCACCAGTCGAAGAGGAAGAAGGGGAGGAAGAAACAACCAAGGAAGAAGGCAAAAGGTCAACTTTAGGATCAACTGGAGGTTGATTTTGTCCAGTTGGAGGAGTACTCAATTGTGGATAAATCACGACATTTTGAACCAAGGATGTTGAAAACAACCATACTGGCAAGCCAATGGTAAATCCCGAAAGGGATAATGTAGCCATATAAGGAGCACTAGTATTTACAAAAGGAGAAAAAGGACTAGGATTCCCATCAAAAGGAATTCCTTCATTGGTGGACTCCGGATTTGTCACCATATGCTTCAACCTAAGTTCAAATAAGGAGTGAGCATGGAGGATGTTACTCGAAGTCAATTAATTTTATTTTAATCAAAGTAACATAACAAAACAAAAGAGGTATAATCTTGGAAAAAGATCTACTAAGAAACTGTGAACTGTAGAATACCTCCTGGCGAACCAAGAAGTAGGGCAGGAAATCTCCCCGAAGGCTGTGTTCGGTGTATCATAGTGTACAAGGTAGCTGACTTGGTTACCTAAGGATGGATAGAAACCTAGTTTTTTCCTCCCATATATACTTGAAAGTACATGGAGGCCAATCCATATAAGCGTTGTCTAATGCAAAACCACACAGTGAGAGAATTCCCATATACTTTATGTAATGTAACACTTCCCTATATACACGAAGGTAAGTGGATGAGCTACGATATACTCATGTACATGGAATGAGGTGTCACATTCAGGATGTATTGGAGACAAGTTAGCGACAACTACATTTTTTTACGATGCCGGAACACGTCTCTACCCTAGAACTACTAAATGTTTTTCGTTATGTGACAATGCTCCATTAGGTAAATTCAGATAAATTTTAAGTTGATCTTCTTTAGAATTTTGCTTTCAAGGTTCACCACATTTTTTTGAAATTCCTAAAATGAAATTAATATGATAAGCATTATTCTCATTCAATTTAACGATGAAAATCCTAGCTACTTAGGGATAGAGCAATTAGATCTTTGACAAAGAGCAAAGAGCACATCTAATGAAATTTCCCTAGCTATTCCTTTCAAGCATTCACAAACTACAATATGAACAATGCAAGTTTTTCTTTTTGATTCCCTTAATGTTATGATGAAAAAAAAGGAAACTAATACACATACAATCAATCAACCTTTAATAAGAAAGAAGACTACGATAGTTCTGTTTCGAAGGAAAAGAATACTTTTACGACACTTTCTTTCAAACAAAGATTAATCGACTATAATATAAATTTGATTATGGATTGATAATGAAAAAGAAAACATTTAAGAAACATTAATCAATCAAGTGAAAGCACGGTTAGAAAGAGGAAATAAAAGTTGATTTCAGAGACATACTACAATCATTGATCTTTCAGCAAGCATAAACAAAAGGAAATTTGGAGAAGAAACCCAATCGAAAGGTGAAAATTTTCCCTAAGGTGGATCAGCAAGGTCAAAGAGGGTCTAAATGCACTGTAGAGCATTGTCTCTCACTCAAGGGTGCTATGCAGAGCACTGTCCCCTGACCAAGCCTGGGCTAATTCCTGAGAGGCCACTGAAGATTCATCTAACCTTAATTTTTGACCAAATAACACTTCAACAATGCTGAAATACAATCAATGAAAGGAAGTAAGGTTTGCTAGAGTGTCCTAGGATATGGATAAGATACTTGGAACAATAATCATTCCCTAGTGGAGTCACCAATTTGTTTTGTAGAATTTGGTATCTACGGATAAATACTAATTCCCTAGATAAGTAGCCATATCTGTTGGCTAGTTGAATTGTTTATGAATTAAACATTCAAGTACCACATTAATTGTCGACCAGGGAAAGTCTTTTTATTTCAAAGGCACTACGTACTGTATGTACTTAGAGTCTAAAAGCATCGAAAGCTGTAGTATATGTAATTCTTATGCTATGTCATTACAGTATTTGTTAAAATGAAAACAATTAATTAAATCTACAGATCTGAAAAGCAAAATAATGGACGCTTTGTTGGCAGAGGATCAGGACCCTATCCTCCAGATGGGGACATTCAGCACCTGCCCCTGTAATCAGAATTACTGATGCACACTACACTCTCATTCACCGGTGAGAAACAAAACTCAAAGATCAATGAAACAGAGTACTAGTAAAACAAAGAATACCAGAGGTAATGCTATCAAATCCACACAGAGTACCGAAAAGAAATTGCTGCACACTTACACACTTGACAGGAAAGTAAATGGGTGAATCTTGTGAAGAAGGTGGGCCCAGTCCCTCTCACAAGATTCCCCAGGAAAACGAAGACGGGATTAAGTGCACAAAACAGTTTTATATTCATCTGCCAAAAAGATCAAATACAATAGAGTTCAGCCTTGCTGATGTTCTCAGAATCTCAGTTATAGACTGACCATAGACACCCCTCCCTCGTTTCATGTAGATGTCTCCTCTTTATAGAGGAGACATCTATTACAATAGAATATTACAGCCTATTCAGTTAACCCATTTTGTCAAAAATAAGCAATTCAGAGTGTTGTTACAACAGTATGATGATACATCCTTTTCTTAAGCTTTAGCTGTTACACGGCGGGTAACTGATTTTAACTGTCTTCTCGGGATCTTCGTATTCCTTCGCCATTTCCCCATGTTGTTCATGCTGATTGTGTTCTTTTTCTTTATACTTTCGCTTGATTATGCCATGTCACAATTCTCTAGATAGCTGCCATCTGTTGTCCATGGCTGTTACAAAATAGCTTGCTTTAGGTAATTGCTGTTGCTGGTGTTGGAGCAACTGCGTAGTTGCTGTTTCTGGTGTTGCAGCAACTGCGTAGTTGCTGTTTTTAGTGTTACAACAACTATTCATTATAACTCCTGCAAGCTTAAGACGATTATTTGACAGTTTAGTCAGCGTTTCCAAGGATAAGTATAAAGATATTCACAAATATGAAATAAACAATTAAACATAGACGTGCGAAAGGTTACTTCATACCTTGGGGTTAATAAGTCATTATAAAATAAAAGCTTTCACTTATGACTGCAAAAAGGGTAATTATACGGCAAAAGATAAGGTCAAAAATAGGTCAATTGTGAGTCCCAACAGAGGTCTTCCTTGCTTTAGTGGCCACTTCCATTTAACTTTCTCGTTTCCTTTGAAGTCTCGTTTAGGCTTAACTTTACGCTTTGACTGCTCATAAAAAGCTTTAGTTTCTTAATGGATTCCTCCAATGATCTAGGCTTATCAAACTTAATTAGGTCTCTATATGCTACTAGAAGACCACTGATGAATCTCTGGATCTTAGACTTCTCATGCTTGAGATAAGGCACATACCTCAACAGCTCTAGAAACCTGCTAGTGTACTCATAATGTTTCATAGAACCCATCTGCAGCTCATAAAAATCCTTAGCTCTATCATCATATTACCTCTCTGACAAGTACTTCTTCTTGAAGAGTCTCTCAAACTCATCCAAAATCAACTCGTCTTCCCACATTCCCTTGACTTTCTTCACATATTCCCAGTGAATATCTTCTTTCCCTTTGAGACTGTAGGTGGCTTTCTTGGCTTTCATGTTCTATGAATAGTTGTGTAGTATGAATAATTTCTACATCCCATGTAACCATGTCTCTGCTTCTTCTGACTTCTTCATCTCTCCATCAAATTTAGGTGGCTTGACTTTCTTGAACTCCTTGTGTAAGTATTCACCCCTCCTATAAGGATGATGACGGCGATGAATGTGATGATGTATCCTAGATGAGGAACTAGAATGATGCCCATACATACCAGTCATCCTATCAAGTGTATCTAGTGATCTTCCACCTCTAATTGTATCCCCTCTATCCAACCTGTATCTGGATCGAGCCCTGCTACCACAGGCTCCATTATTTTTCTCTTCCTATTCTTAACTGGTTTTCATTTGTCCTTGTTTTTAAAACTTTGATAAGATCCTAAGGATCATTTCATTAACCTTTACCTGATTCTCTTGAGCCCTTGCAAGTATTTCTTGAACCTAAACCAAACTATCATTGTCTTCTTTGCAACTTCTGATCTCTACCCTCAAGCTCCTTCATGTATTTTCTATACCAGGAGAATTCTTTTCTCCTTGCTGCCGAACTGATTTGTAGGGAGAGTTGCAGGAACTATGGTCTACCATTTTTCTCATCATATTTGATTCTATTCTTCCTGCAAGTGTACCATGTCAGATAAACCAAATATATACCAAAATCAAATCCATACCTCAATGATGTGCATGGGAGGCTTATCTCATTTGCAAGATCAATCCAAATTAGCATGTACATATATAATCACAATCATATCAACACATCAACATCATAACAACATAACAACATAACAACATCTTGCATGACCACACCAACTGTATACCATGATCCCATGCATGACAACCATAACCTTGACAAAATCAGAATTTACCCAAAGAGAGCACAACCCACTCTTATACCACCCTGTAATGCCTCCTCCTACATTTACCCACTTTCTCTGGTTCACCCAGGGTAAACGTGAACTGAGGGTCACTATGATAAGACTCAACCTCCTATATGATCTTAAGGAAATGGATTCAACAACTTGAGACCTTACTGACTTCCCTCAAGTGCTACAAGATCTCTAGGAGAAACCCAACCCCTCTAGGTGTCCAACCCATGAGATGAATCTCTTTTTCTCTAACCTAAAGTCTTAGTGACTCCCTTTCCAAGGCATGAAAGTGACTGCGGCCCTCTAGTCGCACTGATAAGCCTGCCTCTGTGTGACTATGGACTTTTATGCTCGATTTTATGCCAACGACCCCGAATTCTGAGCCACTTTTCAAGCTCGGGAATCAGGCCTCTACTCAGAACTCAGTGAAGCTTCCATAAATGATAGATGACATAGAAAAAATTCTTGTAAACTAAAACTTGAACTAGGACTTGACCTAGACTTTGCCAACCGAGATTGGAATTTCGTCAAACACTTAGTAAACATGCAACCTACAGGTCAAGAATGCAAATCTGAACATAAGGAGTAGAAAAATTGTTTGAGGTTTAACAAGAAGGACCAATGGCTTCTCACATTAGCTATCATAACACCAATTATGTCTCACATAAATTATTCAGTCAGTGAAAAGTAAAAACATGGAAAGAGCCATGACTAAGAACTTTCAAATAGCCATGTTTATAACTAGATAAATAACAATGAAAGGAAAACCATTAGAGCCACATAATAATAAGTTAATTTACTCATCAAAAGAAAGATAAGCTTAACTCTTATTAAACATAGGCAAAAACTAACTGGGTTCGGGGCTTCCACATACCACCTGACCATAGATTAGTTGAACCAAATATTTCTTTTAGCCAATCACCCCTATGCCATATTCCAAGCATGAATTTGCGACCTCATGGGATAAACCAATCCATAAAAAAAACAAGGGAAACTAGAGGTTAAACCACCCTCACCCTCACCATATCCTGATCTCACCTAAACCAATGCTGAGATCACAAAACCAAACCGAGCGTGGATGCCTCAAAATTTCTTCTCTAATACCTTGAGGAATTTTTGTCATCTCCACCCTCAAGCTTTACCATGTATCCCATTATTACGGTCAAGGGATTCCTAGGCATTCACGAATTTTCCTGAGACCACCTCACCTGGATCCAAAATCTTTCGGAAATCCAAATCTCAAATCGAGAAAAGTCCCATCACACCATGGCTATCCAGAAATGGGAAGGCAAGGCTAAAATGCACTGTTGAAACCCAACAAAATCCATGCCAATGACAACAAAAGTAACAAATAACAACATGCACATACCATCCATGTTAAAACTAGCTAGGAAATTTTACATGCAACCTGTTACTTGCAACTATTCTTGTTTAAGATGCTTGATCCAACTTTTCCTTTCTTAATCCTTGCTTTCCTTCACTTTACTTGTCCTTTCTTTGTTTTCCTTGTCCTTCCTTTTGTTTGTTTCTTTCCTTATGCTCTTAGTGCTCTTCTCCTATCTAAGACTAATTCCATAACTTAGTTGAAAAAAAGCTACAAACTAATGCTATGATGTATTTTTGTTATTGATGCCTCTAATTTCTTCATTTTTCCTCTATTTCCTAATTTCATTGTCACATGCAACCTGCGACCTTTCACCTCCCTTTTCTCCTAATTTCCTTTAGTTTCATAAATAAAATGTCAATTAATGCCTCTTTTCCTTTTCAAAGCCTTTGCCATTTCCTTTGCCAATTGTCCTTAGCCATAAACACAACAAGTGATGCCCACTAGGATATTTTTCCCAACATTCAACTTGGAATAAGTGTGCCTGGACCTTGGTCTTATTTTTCCTTTATTAAGTTTTATTACATGAGCTTTTAACATGGGGCTGTTATAGTTAGTGTGTGTCACACATGGTTTTATGTCTATGAGCTCATCTTACTCACCTCTTGATCAATAATCTAGAATTAGACAATTTTCTATTGCAAAATGATCCCATTAAGGCCAAGAGCGCATGAGCACACTCATAAGCCTTGATCAGAGACCCTTCACTATTTAGAAGTGTGCCTTGCACTCTCCTTGAGAGTTGAGAACACTCCAAAAGCATGAATCCCCTTCCTTGTTTCGAATTTCACCCTCCAAAATGACTAAGTCAAGTTCCTTGAGCACATTCCTTTGTCTCGAAGTAGTGCACCCTCCTTGAGCATAGTAGCATGGCATGAAGACCCAAAGCTCAGTCCTTCAACCTTCCCCAATACACCTTGCACCCTCCTTAGCTTCTTGAGCACATGAGGGAACCCTGAAGGTGTGAAGCCTCAACATTCAGCGTTCAAGAGTTTGCCTTGGGCCCTTCCATAGGCCTCTTTAGCACATGAGTGCACCTTGAAGGCAAGAAGCCTCAGCCTTCAGCCTTTGGGAGTGTACCCTGTGCCCTCCCTTTCTCCCTTGAGTGCATAGTGCACTTGGGAAGCCAAAAGCCTTCCCTTTCATCCTATAGACTTGTGACATGTGCCCTGCCTTAGATACCTTTTTTTCTTGAGCTCATGAGCACATGACAGAGACCTGAAGCCTTTCCTTCTCATTCCTTTAGCCTTTCAAAGTGCACCCTTGCGTCTTGAAGCTTCTTTGAGTGCACCAAAAAGGCATGAACAGGAAAATATACATAAATCATGGTAGAGTAGGAGATTTTCATACTGATATTTTCTTGTCATGAGTGATTATAGAAACAAGTATTCAAGGGACCTGATGGCAAGAACACACAATGAAGATTAGGAAAAGAGGATAAACAAAGGAAGCACAAAAAGAAAAAAGAACACACCTAAAATTTGATGATCAAAGCACCCTAAATAATTCAATATTGAAGACCCTTTGGAGGGTGGAAGCACTATGATTAGAAGATTAAAAAAGAGAAAATACAATGGCAGCTATGTCACCATTGAAGAAATTCCATGTCATTAGTCACTATCAGTCCTAGTAATCTGAGATAGTGACATGTCTAGTTTCATCATATGATGATGTGGAAGTCAATATGTATTATTATAATATTTGTAAAAGACAAACAAGTAGAATTCCAAGATTCATGTACGAACTCAAGAGTCACGGAAGTCCAAAGGACATGTAATACCAACAATCATATGTAATTCTTAGAGTTATTTGTGTTAGGTCCATATAATACTAGTGTATTCCCTTATTATTATTGTAATTGTAAACCTTTATTGTTATTTTTGTGCCCATGTTGTCCCCATATTGTTATTATTGTGCCTGATATAAGCCCACTATTGTTATCGTTGTGCCCTTACATTATTATTGTTATGTCAGCTTTGACTATATTGTGACCACTTAGACTCCTATATGTAGAAAGGAGGCCATTTCATTTGTATCATCCAAGAATCGTTAAATTGTGTAATGTAAAGGAGGTTTCCCCCTCAAAGAGGCTAATTTTGAAGTCGTTTCTCTATCTTTTCTTCTATTTTGTGAGTTGGTTGCATAACAATTGGTATGAGAGCTTTGGATTCTAGGTTTCGATGCTTCAAACAGGTCAACATGGAATTTTCACTAACTTTGTTTCTATGATGTTTCAGAAGCTAAAATTAAAATGAATTTGAGCTGAAATCGTGTTGAATATCGAGTCCTAATTTCATATCTTGTATCGCTATATTTTCAAAGATATGATCCAAAGAAGTTAGGGTTTTTGCAGGCTCGCGAATTATATCTCAAACAGGGGACCTGGGGAAAATGATCATAACTTTCTCGTTGAGAATCATATTGAAATTTCGTAAAATGTGCAAAAAGAGGACACCATTTATTTTTATTTATATCAGTTTTTAGGCCCGATGGTAGAAACAATGACCCTTGGAACTTCGTACAATTTTTGTCTTCTAAACCAATTTATAATCAAGTCATTGTGGATGATTTGGAACAACTATTTCTTGGAGAATCAAATTGTGATCAAACTTGTAGGGTTGGAACGATGACTTAGAGGGCTACCACATGACAAAATTTCTGAACTTGGAGATCCAAAATCACATAGATACAACAGATTCAATATAGAGCTCCTACAAAGCCAAAAAATGTGTGTAGTCTTTTTAAAATTTTGCATAAGTTTGGTTTGAAAAATTAGTTTGATGGAATTCAAAGGACATAGTTAATATTAATTATCATTAATTTATGCCCCGAAGAAAGAAAATGGAAACACCTAGTAAGAAACCTGAAATTTCTAGCATGACTCCTAAAGAAGAAGAAGAAATGCAACATGATATATCAAAATTACAAGATCAAGTGCAAGAAACTTCATGCGCACAAAAAGTAATAGAAGCTAAGATGGATGGTTTAAAGACATGCGTGGAAGCTAAGATGGATGGTTTAAAGAATGGTGTGGAAGATAAGATGGATGGTTTAAATAATGGCATGGAAGCCAAGATGGATGGTTTAGAAGTAAACATTGAATATTTGAAGATAGACATGGAAGATTTGAAAGGAGGTTTGGCAAAGTTGCTACAAGAAAAGCTTCCTAATGGAAAAAGGGTAGTAGAGGAAACTCATGATGAGAACAAAATAAGTGTTAGTCATGATTTCATAGACTCTAGCATTGGATTGGATACCCACCATGTTCCAAAGATCGATATGAGAAAGTTTGATGGCAAGGATCTCGTAACATAGATACTACAGATGAAGCAATAGTTCGATCTCCATAATGTAAAAAACACACAAAAGGTACACAATACAACTTTATATTTGGAACCTAATCTGTTTGTATGGTATTGATGGCTTTGCTCTTGTAAAAAAATTGTCAGGTGGGCAATTTTTACGGAATAAATGATAGCACATTATGAGGATACAAAAAGCAACACCTTTTTAGCCAATCGATAAATATAAGACAAAAGGGTTCAATGGTGGAGCACATTGAGCACTTCCAAAAATTGAATATAAGGGTAAAAGATATTCCAGAGGAGCATAGGATTGATGTGTTCATAGGGACATTAAAGATAACATCCAACATGAGGTTCACATTTGGGAACCTGATTCATTGGAGAAGGCATTCAGGTTGGAAAGAAAAATTGAAAGTATATTTATGGCAACAAGGAAGCCTACCAATCAAAACTAGAAAGATGGAAGTATTATTTCTCCTAGCCTTACACAACCTACATAGTTGACACCACAAAAATTGGAAGAAAAAATAATAAAAGGGCTTTGTTACAGTTGTGATAGTAAATACACTAAAGGTCATAAGTGTGATGAGAAGAAATTATTTTACATAGATTGTGAAGAGGAAGAAGAAAAGGAACAAGAAACATCAAAAGAAGAGGATATACACCAGGAAAAAATCCTAGAGAAAGAAGAAATGAATCCAACCATATCTTGTAATGCATTGGCCGGAATAACCTCTCCTCAAACTATCAATATAGAAGGACATATCAAGAAGAAAAAGGTAAGAGTGTTGATTGATTCAGACAGTACCCATAATTTTATTCATTGTAAGATAGCCAAGGAATTGAATTGCTTCTTATATCGAGCACTAGAGTGTCAAGTGATTGTTGCAAATGGAGGAACCATAAATTTCTCTGGAAAGTTCCATAATATCAAGCTATCCATGGGAGAATATGTATTGAATTGTCCACTGCTTTCCATTCTAATGGGTGGTATTGATGTTGTCCTAGGAGTCTAATGGCTACAATATTTGGGTAAACAAGCTTTTAATTTTCAAGAACTTTTCTTGAATTTTTTTTTGGAAGGAAAGGAAGTTGAATTAAGGGGTATCATAAGGACTTACCAAGTATGCACACTTTTGTGCATTATCTCATCCCTTTAAAGCCAGTACAGTTGCTACTACATTTATGGAAACAATTCAAAAGATACATGTAAACCTAAATATTTTTGTAAGTGACAAAGATCCCATTTTCACTGGAAATTTTTGGACAAAATTATTTTCTTGTCTAGGTACTCAGTTAGCTCATATCTCATCTTATCTTCCTCAATCCGATGGGAAAGCTAAGATAGTGAACAAATGTTTGGAAGGATATCTTCATTTCTTTATATTTGATAAAAAAAACACAATGGGTCAAATGGTTGACTCTGGCTGAATGGTGGTAGAACACTTCCTTCTGTACTACAACAAAAATGACCCCATTTATGGCACTTTATGGATATCATCCACCGTCCATCACTTCATATTTAAGAGAAAATTCTAAGGTTCAAGTAGTGGAAGATCACATCGAGCATCAACAAAAAGTTCACCAACTCTTAAAGGAAAACCTCACTTTGGCACATAATATAATGAAACAACAGGCATATCAACATCACAACAAAAGGCGTTTTGATGTAGGCAATTAGGTATTTCTACAACAAAAACCATACAAACAAATGTCCCTCAAGCAAGCTAATAAGGATAATAAATTATCACTAAAGTATTATGGTCCATATAAGGTGTTGCAAAATATTGGTACTATGGAATACAAATTGGAGCTTCCTACAACTTCCATAGTGCACCCAGTTTTCCATGTTTCATGCTTAAAGAAGGTTGTAGGTGACAAGCTCCTAGTTCAAATAATATTTCCAGAACTTGATGAGGAAGGAAAAATCATATTGGAACCTGAAGCAGTCATAGAAACAAGAAATTGACATCTACGAAATTAATCGATTTCAGATTATCCCATCAAGTGGAAGGACTCACTTGCTAAAGATTCCACATGGGAGGATGAGAGTTTTATACAGAAGGATCAAAAAATACTCAAGCATTTAGGACGACACATTTTTGAATGAGAGGGGCATGTTAGGTCCCTATAATACTAGTCTATTCCCTTATTATTATTGCCATTGTAGCCCCTTATTGTTATTGTTGTGCCTATGTTGTACCCATATTGTTATTATTAGGCCCCATAGAAGCCCACTATTGTTATTTTTGTGCCCTTACATTATTATTGTTATGCCGGCTTTGACTATATTGTGACCCCTTAGACTCTTATATATAGAAATGAGGTCTTGTCATTTTATCATCCAAGAATTGTTCAATTGTGCAATGTAAAGGAGATTTCCCCCTCGAAGAGGCTGATTTTGAAGTCATTTCTCTATCTTTTCTTCTATTTTGTTAGTTGGTTGCATAACAATTTGGAACTAGAAAGGTTGTAGAAGTCCAAAGGTCACTAGAAGGTAGAAATTCAAGAATCATGAGAATGTGAAAGTTCACTCCTCAAGATATACATAAATCCTCATTTCTCATGTAAAGGATTTTTAACCTTGGCTTCTCCCATAAGGAATTGGAGAGACATAGTTATTACTTTTGGGGAGAAAGAAGTGGCTCTAATACCCCACTATTGGAGCTAGTGATGTCCATTGTATTTATGTATGTCTGGACTTTTACTTAATATTGAAGCCTTCTAGGAAAACATGTTTCCACACATGGATTGTGAATTTTTTTTGGACTATTCTTTGGATGTTTATGGTTCATGGTTACTTTCATCAATACTAAATTAGTTTAACTATTTTAGTTCCTTTAGTTCTTCTTGTTGGAAATGTGTTATAATGATAATAATGATCACCACATCTATTTGAGATACTTTTCTTAATGTTGGGCAAATATTTCTATCTTTGCTCGTGTCTCTATTAGGGTAGTTCTATTACTTCTCTCTCAGAGGCTCACTTTATTTCTCCTCTGTAGTGAAAAGACTTAGATACATCTACAATTGGACACTCACAAAGCACAGTTGCTTGCTTTTCAAAGGCACATATGTGATTGTGTCTCTTGTTGATAGCTAAAGCCAAGGCATATCTTTAAGATAATGATAGCCGAGACGTATTCCGGATGGGGCTCCTATACCAAAAGATGTGAGGTCTAATTGGGATGACATATTGAGGAGACCCCTTTGAATGTTGGCAGGTCCAACACTGTCAAAAAACTACAAGGAAGAAAAGTGTGTCTCTAAAAGAGAAGTAATAGTACTAATCTAGTAAATACACACACATAAACAAGGAAGAATCATTAGACATCTAGCGAAACAATGTACATAGATGAAACAATCATTAAAATCATCACAACACATTTTCAACAAGTTTAGCACTAAAGTCACCAAAATAGTTTAATTACTTTAGTACATATTAAAGCAAAAAAAAAAAAACAACAACAAACTTTAGAAGAATAGTCTCGAAGCATCCAAAATCCATGCATGAAAATGTGTTCATTGAATGGCTTCAAGTATTAAGAAAAAGTTCCAAGATACATGAGTACAAGAAAACATCATTAGCTTAAATAGTGGAGTGTTAGAGTCACTACCTGCTCTTCAAAAGTATTATCTCTATCTCTCTAATTCCTTGTGGGAGAAGCTAAGGTGAAAAGTCTTTTTCTTGAGTAATAAGGCTCCTTTTATAACTTGAGGCATGGCCTTTCATATCCCCATGAATCTTGAGTTTTTCTTATGACTTTTGAACTTCCAATGTCCTTTGGACTTCTGTATAGCTCTTGGACTCCTAAATGACTTTTGGAATTACATGTCTTTTGGACTTCTTCACATGGATCGTTTTTCCATACATGTGTTATGAAACCATCTCAAGAAAATATAGAAAAGATAGATCAACGCCTTAGAATTTAGCCTCTTCAAGGGGGCAACCTCCTTTACATTACATAAATGAACA